>JAHLJT010009355.1:33430188-33457113 GCA_031308135.1 Acheta domesticus
AAAACTATCTTAAATATTGAAGCTGTAGAAAATGCCTGCTTTTTTGAACTTTTTCTGATCAGAGTTTAACGAAAATGCGATTTGTTGTATTTTTCAGATTATTTTGGTTTATCCTAGAAAAAAATAATCAAAGCATTTGGAGCCATTTTGAGACAGAATTGAGAATGTTATTGAAGCTTGAAGCCGTAGAAATCAAAATATTCGTTTTAAATTTGCAGGGCCTCGAGTTCGGAGAGATAAATGGAGAAATATCAATTTGAATAAAATCTTCGGAACGATTTAGGCTCTAGCGTTGCATACACAAGGACAGATGAACAAATGTTTTGCCGTCAGCAACTTTTCAGCATCAAAGATCTACAAACCTTGGACACTGAGTACACATCATGTTCGAGGAAGTAATTTACTGCACACAGAAACAAAATGTATCTCCTTTTCATGTACCAGGACCCCACAATAAGTTTTTCTATAAAAAATTGATGTTTTTGCAACCGCATTACCACATTTTCTCTATACTACGTACGTAGTACGCAAGAAAGAAAAAAGAGTATTTTAGTATTCTAAAAATCACTTTGAACTAAATAATTTGAGTGCATACGTAGATTACGTTACCAATTTTTAATTTTAATAACCTTTGTTGTTCCTGTTTTCAATTATTTTAAATCAAACATAATCCCGAAAAAGAGATATGAAAGTATGTTTAGAAAATGCATCTCTTGATGTACTGAAAACAGAACCGAACATTTTTCTGTGTTTCATTTGAGGGCTGAAGCTTTTTCAAGACCCCCTCGTAAATCGAAATAAAAACAAAACTGCTGTAAAATAAAGTCCATTTCCTTGCGACATTCTTTGAAGCCGTGATTGAGGCAAAAACCAACAGTGCCCTAGCATATTGCTATGCACTCGCCTCGCCTTGACACGCCCTCGCCTCGCCGCGCCGCGTCACGTCGTCGCCAGCTGCTTGTATGCGCTCTCGGCGCGCGGACAAAAGGACTCGGGCGCGGGGGATCGAGGCCGAGGGCGCCATTTACGCCCCCTCCCCTCCATCGACCGCTCCGCACCAGCCCGCACCGGCGCCGATTCTTTCGCGGCCCACGCAACCGCAACCGCCCGCCCCCGCCCCTGCGCCCCCGCCCTCCGGGTCACGAGGTCGGGCCCCCGCCCCGCCTCGCCCCACACCCTGCGCGGTCACCCGCCACAATACACCGTGTACAGGTGGCGCTGAAAAGGTGTTGCTCAAGGTTCAGAGAGCGGGACCGTTGTCTTTCAAAGGGAGGAGCTCAAGGCGATTTGAAGGCAGAACGCTGTAGAGTGCCGTGGAGGTCTCATTTGTTATCTTAAAAGCATAGAAATGGAAATCTGTTGAGTACTGAAGTTTATCCTTGATTATATAATAATTGGCTTTTGTGGATTAAAAAGGTGAATGAATTTTTTAGTGTATGCCAATATAGTTCAATTTAATTTACACCAGAAAATGAATTACATGACACAATAATCACATAACTAAATCACGGTTAAAAAGCAGTAATTCTTCTGTAACACGTTGAATGATAGTATATATTGCAGGTAGATATTTCAGGTTCCTTATCTGTAAAACTAAAACAGCAGTCAAATTGTGTTATGATGGAATATAAGCATACATTTAAGAAAATCTCGAATATGTCTGTAGGACTAATACAAGCAAATCGCCTTTAGACTAATCTCAGTGAAGACATGGAAGCAGTTTAGACCAGATCCCGTGTTTTTTTAAATGCTTATGGATAATGCATGATATGCTTCTAGGGAATAAGGGTCATTTTAGGAGCAGACACAATTGACGTTATTAAAAATAAAATTCTTCAAATTACATGTAATGAAAGGATTGTATTGGATATCTGCTGGACTATGCTAATTGGCAAGTTCATTGTAAAATTGTAAATTTCAACACATACGACGTCGCATCAATAAAATATTCGAAGTACGTTGCTATGATACATTCCACAACAGAAGCATTGTAGACAGAAAAAAATAATTTTAAATTTATATTTCAGGTGTTATTTAGCAAGCATGGGCATTTCGAATCAGCGAAATCATGTTAAATTACGCGCCCACAGAACGATCCTTAAGGGTCATATACTGGAGTTGAAAACCGTGTAACGAATAATGAAAATGGAATAAATAATACATTTTATGACCCGATTGGGACGAAATCGCCCTTGAGCGCGATGGGGCAACACCCTCTCGTGCGTGTGTCGGCTTTCCGGCGTCGCACTGCTTGCGACCAGTGGACGCAGGCGCCGCTGACCGGGCTGGAGGACGCGCAGCTGGTGGAGCTGCAGCGCGCGCGCGCGGCCATCGCGGAGCGCGAGTACTACGAGCAGCACGGGCTGCGCTGCGCGCTGCGCTGCTCGGTGGCGGCGCCGCGCTCGGCGCCCGCGCCGCCCGCCCCGCCCGCTCCGACGCCGCCGCCCGCGCCGCGCAGCTCCGCGTCCGACGAGGCGCTGGAGCGGCGCGCCGTGCTGTGGTGCCGCGCGCGCCGCCAGGACGACAAGTGCGCCGACGAGACGTGCGCCGGCGACCCGTTCCCCAGCCGGCGCGACGAGCTGTTGGAGGCGCTGTGCGGCGGCCCGGCGCGCTGGGCCTGGCGGCGCCGCCCGATCCGCCGCCAGCCCCCCCGGCGCCCCCCTCTGCGCGCCACCGACGCCGAGCGGCGCCGCTTCTGGAGGAAGTACTTCCCGGCGTCGCCGCCCCCCGGCGCCGCCGGCTGCGCCCCGCCGCCCCGCGCGGCCGCGCGAGCGCTGCGCGACGCGCTGGGCAACCCTTGCGCCTGCTCGCCGCCGCGCCTGCCCGCGCCCCCCTGCGACCGCGTCGCCGACCTCCTGCACTGCCCCGCCTCTCCGCGAACGACTATCCCACGTGGACGCTCGCTCCCCCCCACCGCGCAGCCCGATATGCACTGCCCTCGCATCGCCCTCACGCCCACGCTCTCCACGACCGTGCGCTGCCAGCCGCCCCGCTGCAGTTCAACGCAGCCACCGCCCCCACCGTGCAGCTCAAGCAAATTGAGATCCAGCCGCCCATGCCAACCGGGTATGGTTACCCGGCCACGCGCGGCGGAACGTACTACAGAGACCACGTGTACGTGACGGACGGAACAGCGCAATACCGCCAAGCGATCGGCCCCGACCAACAAGTGACGCACGCGATGTGGACGGCGTCCGTGGCCCCCGCCCCTCGCCGCAGGCACTTCCTGGAGGCCCTGCACGTGGGGCCCGCCACGCCCGTCAACCTCTCCGTCGTGGTCTACTCCAACAACGTCGTCATCGCGCAGGTGAAGGGCTTCTCGCCCCAGGCGCACATCCACGTGAAGAGTTCCATCAGCAAGCGCTGGAGGCTGCCGCCCGAGGTGCCCGCGGAGGAGCCTCGTCTGCTTCCTCGGCGACGAGCTCCTCGTCATTGTCACGCTGCCCCCGCCCGAGCAGTTCTACCAACTGCTGCACGTGCCCACCGCCCAGTGCCTGGGCCCGCCGCAGAGGCTTGCCTACCCTTACCCGCACTTGTAATGTTGCCACTCCGGAATACGGTGTATGGGGATAGCAAGTAGCAGTAGTCTTCATTATAAAAAAACAGACCTGAACGAGTCAAGCTTATTTCTGAGAAAATAAATTTATTGTATATCAAAATAATATTTTTTATTTATGAAGTGAACTACAACGACCTTTTTTCAAAACCAATTTCTCTCTGGAAACTTAATTTTAATATTAATTATTCTGACGATTTTTACAACTCTCCATAGCATACCTGAATTGAATTAATGAACTGGTGTATTTTGATAATTTAATATTTTGTGTACTCTTGAATTTACTAGAATGAGTATAAATTTTCAATGGCAAAAGGTAACGTACCGATGAATGTATTTAACATCTTGAAATAAATTTTACATGCATTAAGAACCAGTGGAGTACCTTTAAAATTCGCCAATTAATTACCCAAAACCGACACTCATATTAACATACCCTTCTTTCTGTCAATGAGATATGTTTCTAGACTTTCTCTGAGTGAGTAACTTTTCTGAGGATTCTTTCAAAGGTCTTAACTATATTTAGAATAACAGGTCTTAACTTACACACAACTTCCATGTGATAAAAAATGCAACTGTTGAAACTACACATATTTGTGCATAGAGATCAATTTATTGAAAACTATTGCCTTTTAAAACTTCTTAAATGAACATTTTAAAAAATGTAAAAGAGATGGAGCATTTCATCAAGGGATCCGAAATTGTATTCTAGGTATTGACTCTTAGGATCCGAAATTGTATTCGTATTGAAGAAAACTGGGTATTGACTTACCATTCTCGTCAGTCTTCCTTAAAAAAATAATTTAAAAAAGTAAAAACGTCATCATGTCGGCGAGTTGATCACAGTATTGCAGCGCAACTCGTTTCCGCTGGATCAAAGATCAATTCAGCGAACTTAAAGTCACAACACAGACATTGTCCTCAAACCGAAGGAGAGGGCAAAGGCGGAGAAGGAGCTAATCGAAGGCAACGCATTGCGTATTCTCGCCTTGAGAACGACGCTACTTTCGCTCCGGCTGCCCTGCTCTCCTCTCCTCTCTCTCAACGCATGCTAATACACCTCGCTTAAAATTCATCCTTATATTTATATTCAGGGCGCGGCATTCATCAACAAAACGAATAAGGCGCCGGCGCATTAATACGTAATCGCCCGCAGAGTCCAATTTATTTTAGAAGATAGCGCGCGGGACGGAAGGCGGTTCAAATTTGCGGCCAGCGCGGCGGAGCGGCCGCCAAGCAAAAGGAGAGAGCGGTGGTGGTGGTGGTGGGGGAGCCTGGCCTCTCGCAGAACGTGACGTTTGCACGCAACACGAACGAGGCAGCAAAGCCGAAGGAATGTGATGTTGGGCATTCCAGGAAAACAAGGGGGCGTTCATAAGAAGCGTCGCTGGTGCATCGGTTGTGTAGAAGCTGGCTTAGTATAAAGGGGGCTTTAGGACCAAATGTACTAATTAGAGAACAGTAGGGACCACATCATCTACATGTATATATATGAAACAAAGTCATGTTATTTATACCATTTATAACTCAAGAACGGCTGGACTAATTTTAATTATTTCTGATTTGTTGTATTAATCTCCGCCCCGAATAGCAGAATAACTATTAGAATATCGTAAAAATGGCGTTAGATGGTGCTATAGAATAAAAAAACAAATATTCATGTCAAATGTAACCCGCTATGCACGTTCGGATTTTTTTAATATATATCGTTAAATAACTCCTAAACGAAGCGTTCTAGGGCAGTAAAAACTAAAATTTTGAAGCCAAAGGCTTCGAAGAAACATCCCTTACATCGTAATCTACAGGACGAACCTTCTTGAACATTCTATTACATTTTTGCTGGTCCGGCGCTTCTCAATATTACTCCACCTGCTCAAAGTCGTGCAGGATCTGTAACTAAATGTGAATGAGATGGACAGAGAAAGGCAGAGACAGAGTAAGACAAACTGAAACAGGGACAGAGAGATAGTCGGAGAGTGAGTGTCGGAGAGTGAGTGTCGGAGAGTGAGTGTCGGAGAGTGAGTGTCGGAGAGTGAGTGTCGGAGAGTGAGTGTCGGAGAGTGAGTGTCGGAGAGTGAGTGTCGGAGAGTGAGTGTCGGAGAGTGAGTGTCGGAGAGTGAGTGTCGGAGAGTGAGTGTCGGAGAGTGAGAGTCGGAGAGTGAGAGTCGGAGAGTGAGAGTCGGAGAGTGAGAGTCGGAGAGTGAGAGTCGGAGAGTGAGAGTCGGAGAGTGAGAGTCGGAGAGTGAGAGTCGGAGAGTGAGAGTCGGAGAGTGAGAGTCGGAGAGTGAGAGTCGGAGAGTGAGAGTCGGAGAGTGAGAGTCGGAGAGTGAGAGTCGGAGAGTGAGAGTCGGAGAGTGAGAGTCGGAGAGTGAGAGTCGGAGAGTGAGAGTCGGAGAGTGAGAGTCGGAGAGTGAGAGTCGGAGAGTGAGAGTCGGAGAGTGAGAGTCGGAGAGTGAGAGTCGGAGAGTGAGAGTCGGAGAGTGAGGCGAAGAGAGAGGCAAGAGACAACAGATACGGAGAAAGGGAGAGGGAAGGAGAAAGAGGAACATAAATGACAAAACAACGTCTGCCGGGATCCGCTAGTTGGGAAATAAACCGCAAACTGTCTGATGGAGCGCATGCGCTCCAGCGCATGCGCAAGACGCGATTACGGTGTATACATTTAATTACTTTTATTAGTTTGCTGGGAAATAACAGCGCAACAACAGCTGGTGATCGATCTTTCGAGTTTTTAGTCGCGCAGCCTTCTGTCCTCACTTCGCAGTATATGACGTAGAAGAAGCGGGCTGTTTAATGCTAACATTTTCACCTGATTCTTCGGTTTAATTTATTCTTGCGGGTCAAGGTGCACATATCGAATCCCTGAGAATGAGGTCAAAGTGATCAAGCGCGTTTGGTCGTCTTCAATGTGTTTCGTTAAAATATTAAGAAAAAGAACAAGAAAAAATGCAAAACAGTGAAAACAGGGAACATATTCAACACGGGTTTCACTCGGTAATTAGAATTTACAAAGAGAAATATTGTAACTTTTCATCTCGATTAAAAATACCTAATTAAATTCTTAATTTCTAAAACCTAACACGTGTGTCAATACTAATACCATTAATTGAAAATGAAATTTTTGAAAGAAGATTTTAGCACATCTCTTTCTTTTCAATTAATATCTCTGAATCATAGAGTTGCATCGCATCTCCTCCAGCCTCGGACAAACCCTGTGGAACAGCTAACCGAAGTCCCTGCAGCAGGTGTGTGATAGTGTAATGCACGTCGGTGTGTGTTTATGTTTAAGAGGGGAGGACAAACATAAGGATGGAAATAAATTGTTTATTCAGTTTATGTGAATCGTTAATTTCTTTTACTTCTGATAGTACAAATACATTTATTTTGAGTTATAACTCGACCGAGCGAAGAATGAAGGAAGCGATTGCGGCGCGTCATGGAACTAACAGAGTAAACACGGGTCTGTACAGTCAGTTTCACTAACAAAAGTCGCCAGGAGCGTGAAGCGAGTTCAGAGACTGCTTCTATGAAATCACTATGCCCTCCCTCATAGAGGTCAGCTGATAAAATATAATTTCCGAGACAAATCATGCGAGTTTAGCACTGACTGTTTTATTTTTGTCCCTTAAGTTGCTTTTTTTTACTTTTCACCGTTCAAATACAAGAATGTAATAAAAAGTTATATTTATATTGAATTTTTAATACTTATTAATTGAATTTCAACATTTTGTATTCTTCTTCATTCATCTCTTTTTCCATAGGCTTTAGGCAGTTTGTTAGGTATTCATTAAAGTAACAAAACATTAACATTACTGTCATAAGTATCTACAATATTCTTCATAAGGGTAGTAGTTACTTCTTACATAAGAAAATGTATTTGGTATATATTCTGAGAAACTACTTAAGTGAAAATTAACGTTTATATGAATGTTACTGCTCATCGAAAGAATTAGTTTCAAAATTTTGAATCGTTTCGCAGTGAAAAGTATACTTTTATTTCTTTCAATTCTTTCCAAGGTTCAGACATGTCCAAATACAGTTAAAATATTAATTGGGAAGATACTGGATTTGGAATTAAATAAATCGCGCTTTTTTTCGCAATAGTTTGGCACGGTCCCATTTTAATTTTGAATTGAGTATCCTTTTATCTCCGTCTCTGTCGTTTCGGCTGTAAACACAGACGGTGGCGCACTCCTGGAAACTTCATTCTGAACTTGGTTGAGATATATGAATGTCTTAAAAGTATCTCCGCAGTTTTCTATTCCAGATTACAAGTTTGATGGTATTGGAACAAAAAAAAGTATTTTTAGGATATGAATATGGCAAGTGCTCGTATATAATACAATTTTTTTATATTACTTCTTTAAGAATTTCTTCATTTCTTATATATCAATTATATGGTTTTCTCATTCATGTCATTATATGTAGCTGGTGTGTAAAATCTGCCAGCGTCGAGTCTCGGATCATAGTACCTCCCGTTAAGAAACGCTGCAATGGAATCAGTTGTTGCCTTCTCACAAGATTTTAAAAAAGTCATTCATTTTTTAGTCGTGAGAAGTGAATCCACTTGACTCTGAATGCCATCATCCCATCCTACCATCCGCAACCGGGCGAATGCCCCGTGTATGCGAGACTTCTGGCCCCCCCACTCCAAAGAAGCAGGGGCGGATCCCGGGGTGAGGAGGGAGGGAGGGGGAGGGGGAGAGGGGGCGATAGGGCGCACGCGGGCGCCGCGCCAGGGCGTAATGGCGGTCCAAAGCCCCCTGGAGATGGCGCCGCCGATAGCTTGTGCGGCGGCTCGTGCGAGGGGCCACGTCACGGCCCGGCGCGGCGCAGCACAGCGCAGCGCAGGCCAGGGCAGGGCAGGGCAATGTTTGGGTGTGGCCATGAACACGCCGCTGTAATTGCTCAAGTGAGCTCGTGGACTCTGCAAGATACCGCATCCTACACCGCCCGATTCAGACACTGAAGGCTCCGGTTTACTCAGATACGAGAGATCTAATTCCATTCAGCGTATTGTTGTAGATTCTTAACAAACAGGAAGTTGAGATCTATTTAAATATTGATTTCTTGAAAGCAACCAACAAAAAACTTTCTGTGATAATCACAAATTATCAAATTTTCACGGAATTATCAGGACTAAATTCGTCGAAAAAAATTGGAGATAATAGCAAATAAATTTAATTTTTTTCGCAAACGTCTATTTTTTCAAACCTTTACATTTACATGCACCACACTACCATACATATTGGGAGACCAATTAGGAGCTTTAAGCTTGTCCCGTCCGGGACGGTGCCCCGCTGATGGGAGATGACTAGTTGGAGAAAACCTCGTGAGCCGGGCGTCGGTTCTCGCCATCCAGCGGGAGAAGATCGACCTCCCGCGATAAAAACATGCACTACAATTGAACACATGAACTAATGACCTTGGCAGTGAAACATTGACAATGACGCGCTCGAAATCACTAATCAGCCACTCAGTGGTGTCAGTCACTCAGCGGTGTCAGTCACTCAGCGGTGTCAGTCACTCAGCGGTGTGATGTGTGAAAGGCATCCCCCAAGGCAAGTGAGCCTTGAGCGGTGGAGCTTGTGCCGTGACGGGGCGAGCTCAGCGTCCGTGTTTCGTGGAAGGAACAGAGAACGCGTGGGGTGGCGTGCGGGCCGCGAGGTCAGGTGGACCGAAGGCGAGGCCCGCACGGCAGCGCGCGCGCTCACGGGAAATCCCGCTCGACACACTCGACGACGGCGGCGACAAGGAAACCAAAGATCTCCTTCAAATCTCCCCTTAAATATCGACTACCTAAACTCGAGTCAACATTTCGCAATTTGTTAGGGCAGGCCCCAAATTGTACAAAACATATAGAGGCGGAACTGTGTGTAAGTAAAAAATCTAATATTTTTTTTGCTTTTATTGAGACACTTACACTCTTGTGATTAAAACATCAAGGGGTCAATTTTAAGTACACATAGAATTCTAGATTTTATACTTCTCTGACCACGCAAACCACAGCATGGGAGTACATAGAAAAGCTGAACCCACAAAAATGTAATATAAGGCCAAAACATTTTACTTTGGAGATTTCGGCGTAAGGTACACAACTGCAGTACCAGCAACGTATAAGGGACTCTGACAGCTCTCTCGCCACGTGCTCTGGTACGTCATGTGACCTGCTCTAAATCAATCAGCTTGCGAGGATTTATTTACTTCCTTACAGCCAGGGTTCAACGATGAGGCTCATCTAACGCACACGAAGTCGCGGAGGCGATAAAGTTTGGCTTTGGCGAAAGTTATGAACATGACATCAAAACGGATCATAGCCGGGTCAATAAGTGTTAAAGTTTTACGATTTCATTTATCTGTTATGTAGGTGATTCCATGTGCGTAGTAATGTGTGGAAACAGCGCACTGATCTGTCAGAGTCGCTTGTAATCTGACGGTACAGTAGCAAGTCCGCTAAGGGAATTAGAAAACCAGATTTTAAAGCTTTTTTATAGGATAAACAAGACGTAAAATAGTAAATACATGACAAATAATACACAGAATTTTCTTCCAAAGAAATGAGCACGACCAGCCTGAGAGACAGTTTACTTTCCTATTCCCGGCAAATTATAATACATATATGAATATCGAAAACCTAAACCGTTTGTGACAGACAGGCCTTCGGTAAGAAAATCATAGGGAAACGTTTTATGAGGCTTGTTGCATGCAAGATCGGGCAACAGGTATTTGAAGAAAGAGTTATTTTCCTACTTTTGAAATTCGCCAAGATGACGATGTTGCCTATTGATAGTTAATACATCGAAAAATCCAGAACGGCTATTTTATTATTAACAACAGCTGGTACTACCCATCTTCCGCTCTGACTCAATGGCGCGGTTATGAATGTATGGTTTTCATACAGATGCGTTGATAAAGATTATTGACATTACCCGAAGGATAGTAATTGACATTCTTCAACACCGGGAATACGGAAACCTCGAGGAGTGCGACTTAAACACCATAAGCAAATAAAGGAGGAAATTCGTTATGATAACGTAGGACACTTGTTAGAGGCACATAAACAGAGAAAATGTGCTCAGTGTAAGATTTGCACAAGTCTCCAGTACAAAAAGTGCAATGTTGGTGTGTATTCCAAAGGATGCTTTACAAAATATCACCTTGGGCGCTAATTTTGTATCGCTTAATTTCCTGTTTTCTATGTATTTTCCCCAAAATATGTTGTACGTATTATGCACGTAAGAAGCGTAAATACACATTCATTCGGTCCGAACAAACTTTGAATCATTATTTCCCCATTTGTCCATGTTATTACATTTCATACCTAGAAATTAGAACACAATTTTGAAAAATAAAATAAAATTTTGAGAGGATATAAAAAAACCAATAGAATCTTCTTCGTCTTGCCGTTTTCTTAACCGCTACTTCGGTCTTCCGGCGCCTAATCTTCTTCTCCAGTCTTCTCTGTTCTTCCAGGCATCAGGAGGTAATTTCCACCTCTCGACTGTCTTTCTGATCTGGTCGTTCCACCCTGGTCTTGGTCTTCCTCGTTTTCTTCTTTCACTTGGTTGCCATTCTAATGATCTTTTGGGGAGTATTTTCTCCTCCATTCGCTGTACATGGCCAAACCAAGTGAGTTGTTTCTTTTCAATTTCCTCTATAATATCATGATGCAAATTCATTATTTCCTTTCATTTCTATTTTTTTCCATTCTAGATATTGCTGCAGTTCGTCTGAGGAAATCCATTTCCAGGGCTCTCAATTTTCTTTTCTGTTGTTCTGGAAGTTGCCATATTTCTGTTCCGTATAATGCAACACTTTCAATCATACTTTTATATATTCTAAATTTCGTTTTTCTGCTTATATTTGGATCCCAGATCACTGGATTCAGGGCTCCTAAAATGACCAAAAGAATATGACCATAATATCAAATCATTGCAAGAAACAGACTACTTTTTTAATTACAGCCAACTTTGGGTTAATAAGAACACAGAAAATACGAATGACGAGCTCGCTCAAGCGTAGGGAAACATTACATCAGGGAGAGGGAGGGCAGCAACCAAGAGCTCCTGTAGCTGCGACAGCGAAAAATCGTCGAGGTGCACCCGAATCAGCCCTTTGACGCCGGGATGACCGCTGTTGGACCTTGTAGCCGTCTGCACTGGCTAAATATTAGAGCGTGTGCGTCGCATGCTTTGTAAAGTTGCCGTAAGTGCGGGGGAATTTTTTTTAGCATGTGCTCTCACCACTATGCACGACAATGAATGCACTTGCTTTAGTGATAAACTAGTGGTGCTAAAACAGCAAGTACATTCTCGCCCAAATTTTCACGCAAAATTACGCGAAAAGTACTCAAATTTTCGAAAAATTGTACATGACCTTATTTCAAAATCTATCTTCCAGGAACAGATTTAATTAACGGAAAAACCTCTATCTTTAATATTTTAGTTGTAGGAAGACATCCATTATTTGTTTACTTTTGACATTTTCGAAAAATCACGGTTTTTAACGAACATGAAATCTGCATCATTTTTTAACTGTCCTTTACACTATCCAACAACAAAACTAAACCCAAAGCGATCGAGCCGTTTTGTTTTTGAAAATTTGGGAAATGTCCCAGGGGCTTCATGTTAAGTATCCTCCAATATTCAAATATCGATTTCAAGTTTCACGACAGCGACATCAGCCAGACTGATTGAGGAATATCAATTTTGGATATTATTTGTGAACTAGATTTTGATTTTATTGTTGTTTGTACGAGTTGTGAAGTTATTGATCGCAGATTTTATATATCTTAAATTAGTCGAGAATAATTTGTATCTATCACATTAATTGGTGAGATTTTAACTGTAGATGTTCCTAGTCTTTTCCTGAATTTAATTGATCATGTGTAGATGAAACCGGAATGTTCTGTATTGTGGTCCTTTTTTTGCCTTTTAGCAGGTTGTTCATCATCAGGACTTGAACTTGAACTTGAACTTTTACTTACAAAGTCGTGAAAAGTAAATCCCTTGAGATGAACTTGTACTGGTGGTGTTGAAGTTATAAGAGACTGCGATTGCAGACCTCGCTGCAGCTATAGTTGTGGCATGAACTTGAGTTGTAACTGTTGATGGTGAAGTTGTTCCATATGCTGAAGATGCTGTTACCGTAATTGTAGTTGCACTTGAAAGTTGTGAATTTGTTGCGCTTGCGATTGTATATCTTGTTCCATTGTTTCACTACTGTGGTTCACCGAATGCGTTTCAATGTTGTTCAAAACGCATGTAGGGTCTTTTATTAATTACCTCGTACTGGGACAACTGTTTGTTGACATTCACTCACTATTATTTTTGCTCCCTTCACTTTTAGTTGTTAACAATTTAAGTTCGTGTCTCTAGTTAGAAGGACGACCCAATAATATACTTAAAATTTACCCCACTATATTGGCCTATCGCACGGAGGCAAATGTCACGAAGTGGCATGATTAATCATTCATCATCATCGTGATAGAGGTCACATGAGTAATGTTTCTCATCATCATCAAAAACATGTTTGTTTATTGTAAAAGCTGTAATTTATTCAAAGGCACACACATAATTACGACGCAAAAAAGCGATCGTCGTGTGTTCTTACAAAGCATCCGCCGGAAAGCGCCTAAGGCAGTAAGCTCCCTCCCGAATATTGATGGGGACACAAAAAGGGGCGGATGCCAAGGCGTCGTCCACCCTTGCTCAGAGCTCTCAGCGGACACCGCCGGACCAAGAGTCTTTTGCCGGGACGTCAGAATTATAAAATGAACTATTAAAACCGTTTTATTAGATGATACTGGTCTCATTTAATACCCTTGAATACTTTCAAAATTTCGCATTCGGCTTTCGATAAACGTCTATCACCGCGCGTTCCACGACATCCTTCTATGTGCTTACTCCTCCCTGTGCACCCTGTTGCAACTGTGTTCTCTCGCAACAGCGCCGGAGACGACGTCGTAGAAACGAGGGCAGTCGATTCCGTATGGCTTGTACTAAAATAAACCAATAACACCAGTTTAATAATTAAATATATCTAAAAAAATGGTTGCCCCGAACGGGATTTGAGCCCGAGCTGTTCTGACCAGTAAGCTTCCGAGACAACCAATCTTTTGAACACTTTTCACAAGAGGAATTATCGCTCCTTGTATGGATATATGAGGGAAAGGTGACATTTACAAACACCAGTTTGTTTATTTTAGTAAATTGCACCAGGAATGTAGGCATGATTTTATACAGCGAGACAGATACTCCATCGTTTCTTTTACGAAAGACTGAAAAAGCAGATTCCATAACTGAGGAGGCGTTTCTTTTTTTATTAACAGAGAGAAGATGTTAACGCTTTGCGTATTTGTGGTTACCTGTTTGCGGTTTGCGTATTTCACAGAAGTGAAGCAAACAGAATCGGGTAATAACGGGTTCGGGCGCAATGGTGACAGACATGATGAATAGTCGTGAGTAAGGATGAAATGAGGTGTGTTATTGATTGTCAAGAGAAGTACGAACCACAGATTTGAAGTGGTAATTACCATTCCTATCTATCTTTCTCATAATTTCTATCGATGTACCTAAAGTTTAAGCCACGTACCATTAGTATTGTATATCCATGTAAATGCCTATCAGCATATATTATAAAATTCTAAAGCATTAAATCATTGTTCTTGCTATCACATCTTAGCGACCATCACTTCCACGCAACTGTGTAACATATAACATAATCAGTGGTGGTACCGAAACATATTCTTTCTCGTATTACCTCATAGACTATCTAATATAATGTTGCAACTTTAAACACACGAAGCCGTCACTGGAAAAACTCCTAACCAAAAGAAGCGACAGAGTTGATGAATACAAATCTTTTTTTTAATTTCAAAAGTGTAAATGAGAAATGCTTTTAGACATTGAATTGAAAGTATTAGGCAATACTCTTACAGAAAGTTTAAAGAAAAAAAATCAAAAATAGATACTCACGCTAGGATTCAATCCTGGGTGTTGTGAGAGAGAACCACTCACGGGACCACTGCATAAATCTCACTTCCAAAATATCATTGTGTTTATTGGCTTGTTGTACGAGTTTATTCGTAATGTTTTAATCCTCAACATTTCAACTCAAAATTTCGAAAAAACTAGGTATAAATAATTTCAAGGGTTAATGAAATGATTTTGAAATGAAATGGAAGGGTTCATAAAATGATTTGAAGATGAAGAATATTTAAGATTAACAATAAATATCTAATTTCAATATTAAATTAGGCTTTGAAAAATAAATGAGTTTTTCAATTTTCAAAATTTCAGACCCGTTAATGAAAATAAGGCCTAAATTGTAAAGATAATTGTCTTTATTTAAACAAAGAATTTAATGAATACATTTTCAGCCATTTTTCAGAAAAGTTTGAAAATGTTGGGGAGTCTTGTGAAGTACCTCCAAAAATCAAAGAAAAATCCATTTCAAGTTCGAAGTGCTGTGACATTAGCCAGATAGATCTGAGAATATCTGTTTACAGAAAAACGTGTGTAGAACTAGAGGAGCTAGGATGGACAGAGATTTTTCGAAAATCACTTTTTTTCAAGAACCAAGCATTCTGACTAAACTACATATTCCGGAAAGTTTGGTTAGCAGCAAAATATAAAAAATATAATTTTAATCTCACGTAATTTTCTTTAAATAGGCACGTTACTTTCGAAGTTCTTGTAAATTAGTATCGCACATCGTTTTGTATTCTTTAGAATTGCCACTAAAATATAAAAGAGTGTAATTAAAAGTTACATAAATGCTCGAATTACATTTGGATTCAGTTACACAAAACACTACTTGTTTTAGTTATATATGTGCCAAGTACAATCAAGTTAATTGTGACACAATCGTCTGTTGCCCAATTGACCATGCCATATGCTCATTACCTACACACATACACTCACAGAAGATTTTGCTTGAAAGTTCTTCTAAAAATATTGTAGGAACATTGTAGAGAAAGGCCAAACACCTCTTTTGAAAACTTCAACTCTGCGTTATAAACGACAGGAAATGGACATTATCATACTAAATTTAGACGACGGCAGCGCCCAAAGTACGAAGTCAGAGGCACATTTCCTTACAAATTCCTGAACTCCCTTGTGGGGTTGGAGGACGTTAGGCCATATTTTCTGTTCCGTGTATCAGCGTCTGCCCCGAATAACTTACATATTAATAAGGACGTACTCCGCGCTATCTGAGCCAGATCTCTCGAAACAACGTTGTGACGTCATTCATTTGCATAGCAGCTGTGAAGGGCCTCGAAGAAAGGGCGGGCCAAACGTACGATGGAACAGACGCGAAAAATTCCTTGGACACCTTCAATATATAGAAATATCATTCATTTCTTCAACGGGAAGGAATACTTAATCAGTAACATTAATTTAATTAATTACTAAAAATGGTTGGATAATAGAGGGAGTATTGATACTTTTTCCTATAAGGATGCGTCAGCAGAGTATTGACACGGAGGGGGAAAGGAAATTTCCCTCGCCTAAGGTCGGCAGTCATCAGCCGCGAGTCGCCAGGGGGGAGGGTGGCAGGAGGAAAGGTCGCGGCAGTGGGTGGGGTGGGCTTGTGGGGCGGGGGCGGGTGGAGTGGTCCGCGGCCGGCGCAAGGGCAGAGGAGGTATATTTAGGCGTGGCGGCGGCCGCGAGCAACAAGCGCGTCGAAGATCGTTATGAGCGGCTAACAACTCGTGAGCTAATTGGATCGACCAGCCCAGGCGCGGAGGAGGCTGCCGGGGCAATGACGGTGAGAGGGATGGTCTTGGAAGATGAGGGCGCAAGTGGCGATCGAGTGCCTCCGCGAGTGACCGAGTCCTGCGTCTAACAGTTGTTTTTTATTAATTCGCTCTTCTACTACGTCTTCATTTGAGATAGAGCGTCCACCGATTTCCATATGTACTGATGCAATAATGGAACACATTAAATGCATACTTAGGGATCTGTAAATGATGTTTAGTAACTACTTAAATGAAAAAAGTGTTTAATTCAAAGAATATTAAGAATAGAGACCCATTACATTGTGTTTGAATACCTTAGTACAAAATTAATTTCTTATTGTATTAACTTGAAATGCAATTTAATTTGAGGTTAAATGTATCATCGTAACATATTTGAATGAAAACTACTGATTGTACGCTGGTAGTTTGATATACCAATAGTTATGTTATCATATTATTTCACAAAATTCTGATTGAAACTTAGTTTTCCTAATCGTAAGTTCAATTGATGACTTGTCGTAATGGAGTTATATTTTTCTAACAGGTTGACAAAAATATAGGAGCTTTAATTTACCATTGATTTTAACTAGATACGGCAAACACTTGACAATACCACTGCAAAACCTACATGTGAACCAACATAAAAGTCTTTTAGAAATCATCAATGTAACTGTTTATATGTTTCCCTCCATCCAAGATTAAACCAAGTGTTTACAAACCGATCCGCACCCCCTTACGAAGTTCACTATTTATTTTTAAATAGCACAACTGCCTTTCAATTTAATAAATATTTTCGCATCTCTCTCCTTTTCATATTGTTCGCACACAGGCTCAATTTTGTCACTCGCTGTTTTTCTCCTGTTCTACATTCATTATTTGCTAACGACGTTAATGTCATCGCTTAAAAGCATTTACGAGGTCATCTCCTCTGAATTATTTACCAACCCAATTCATTCTGAAAAAAACTGGCCTTTATTAATAATGGCTGTAGTTATTAGAAGCAATAACAAATATTGTAATCCACGTCGTTTATTTATCGTTATTAATAAAAAACTGTTTATTTTGGTGAATATCGTTAAATAGCACTTTGAGTACATTTTTCATCAGAGCATGGAAAATGATGTGCATATTTTTGAATGTATTTTTTCTTTGATGTACAATGGCGTAGTTGAACATGAAGTATTACATTGGTAATAGTGGGTTCCTCTTATTTCGTGGAGTAGGAGTGGAAATGCCCTGTGAAGAGTCAATCTTTGCTTAAGCGGCGGCGGCGGCGGCCAGTGAAGATCGGCAGGGCAGGGAAGCGCCCGGGAATAATTCAGCGCAGAGGCCGATGCAGCGCTGATTGCGGCCGGCGCTGGCGGCTGGCCGCCGCACGCGACGCCGCGCGACGCCATGCGACGCCGCACGACGCCGACCGTTGCGCAATCTGTCGGCCCCTGGCCTCCGCAGGGAAACAACTGCTGGCGACGCCTGGGACTTGCGACCGCAGGTGCCGGAGGGCATGGGGAAAAGAGGCTCCCTTGACCGGCGATGCTGTTGTTTTACACGACCTGCCTTCAGCTAGTGGCTGACTTGGTACACACAAGCAACATTTCAATACATTTAAGGATTCCGCTTTCTCATAAAATTAACTTACGGGAAATATCACATTTGTCATAAAAGTAACTAATGTGAAATAATAAATGAAATTTATTATAATTTCGTAAAGCTTCACTTTACAAAAATCCAAGAGGATAAACAAACTTATTGTGATGATGAAATGTTTGTGCAAAACAAACTTGGCACTTTCAACGTATTTTACTTTCTCGCTACCGCTTACGCAGTAGAGAGAAAATTATGAAATGCTGCGAAAAAAACGGCGAATTTTCGGCAGGAAAACTCCTATTACAGGTCCCTGGTAATTAAAATGTGGATAAATCCAGTTGCTAAATTCAGAAAAAATCCTCTAACACCTGGTGTAGCGAAAATCCATGTTTTGTGGGTCCTTGATACTGACAAATCGAATGACGGCAAAACGTCTGTCCGTCCGTCTATTAACCACGCTAGCGGCTTACGAAATTTTATATTCCCCCACCGATTTTTACGAAATTTTATATTCCCTCACCGATCAGGTTGATGTTGCGTCCTCTTGAATTTGAAACCGACATTTGAATTTTGGATAGTACTTTACATGAATTCCTTGCGACATTTTCCAAATTAAAAAACAAATGCTCCTTTGATTTTGATTATATTGTGTTGTTGGATAGTGTGAAAGACATTTAAGAGAATGATGTAGACATCATTTTCGTTAAAAAACTCCGATTTACCGAAAATTGCTAAATTCAAAAGTTTTTCGGCGTTTTCCTACGACTATAGTTATGATGACAGATATTTTTTCTTTAATGAAATTTGTTTCTTTAAGATAGATTTTGATATAAGTTCATGCACAATTTTTCGAAAATTTGAGTATTTTTCGCGTAATTTTGTGTGAATGTTCGGGCAAGAAAGTACATGCTGTTTTAGCATCTCTAGTTTTGTAAAGCAAAGAGACGCTATTAGTTATTTGTGTTATGTTGTAAAATGAATTGCAATGAAAAAGTGCCAATTTTTTTTGTTAATGTACCTTTTTTAGTCATTGTAAGCTGAGTATTCGAATTACCAAATAGAATATGTTTCTATACTTCGTAATATTCTTCTAAACAGTTAATTGCATAGATAGATTAATGCTCATAAATGGAAAAAGTGTGTGATGTGAACTAGTTTATCATACTTGCGTATTTAGCGTCTTCCAGAAAGACAATTCAGTGAACGAAAGTAGTATTCTTTTATTCTATAACAAATCATGTTAAGATAAAGTTCTTCTATGCGTTTTCTGTTTGTTTTTCCTCCAGATTGTCCCAAATGCGAGCTTTCGTTCCTCTCTATTATACGGAGAATTATTTTGATTTCTTTCTAATTTAGGATTAAAATCAAACAGACATTAGGAGCAAATGAAATGAATAGCATGTAAATAATGCTTGTAAGTATCTATTTCTTCTGAAGTCTTTCAGAGGAAACCTCGGGGTACTATAATGTAATCTTTATACTTGGAAATGAAAATAAATATTCATTTACATTAATTATTGCCAAGAGAGAAAGTACGTAGAGCAATACACGAAAACTTTTACTAAAAAATAAAGCACCGCATTAATAGTTGCAAGGAAAGAAAAATGTCATACATAATCATTCTGGACTAAAATAACTTTCATTTACATTATCACACGTCAAAAACAGAAATATCAAGCACGTATCAAATGTTTAGAAAAAATATGAAATTACAAAGCTCCTTGTTGGCTCATGCATGAATCACAACACGACGTATATAACCTCAAAGATTCGAAATTAATATTTATCATTTACATTTGCTTCTTCAACTCACGTTTGCGGTTTTGCTGTCAGAATGTAAAAGTACTGCATACATTAGACGTAAAATGCGGGAAAGATGATCAACGTAGGTCCCTCAACCTAAGTTAATCGCTCACTAGAAACATAGCAGAAATTGATGAAAATGCTAGCAACTTCAAGGATAGCACATTCATTTGTAGGAAATTCAAAGCAATTTTTCTGTTAAATAGTCTCTAAACCTTTGAGCAGTTAATCACGTAACTCAAGTAATAATAATACGGTTTAATTTCATAAAAAAAGTTTATTATTGTTCGTCTACATTTGAAGAGACTGTGTTTAATAATATTACTCGTTATTGAATTCATTCGAACTTCACCAGATTCAAAACAGTACGAAGACTGAGACTAGAAATTATTGCCTACAACTAGAAATTCACTTCATCAATAATATTAATGTCTAATAGTGTAAACGCTAAGCTACCATCATTCTTGTAAATAACTCAATTGCAAAATCTGAATTATATGGCAATGCTTTTAGTTTCTTTTAATAACCTGTGATTAACGCTGACATGGTAGGTTAGATGTGTGAACATTGACCAAATGGGCTTTATTATGAGTGAACATACCTATAATCTGGAGTGAGCATTTTGTAGTAGTACTGCTTTTTGTTATCATCTAAAGCCTGATAGTCTCGGTGACGTAGTACATCTTTCTGTCACTCTCTGCGTATAATCGCTTTTATAAATATGTACATCATTTCAACCGCCCTTTTATCAGCTTCCATATTTGAGTCTCAAAGCGAGCGTCTCTCCCTCAGGAGCGAAGTGCGGCGTGCAGCTATTCGGGCGTGCACGCACTGGCGTGCGTGTCGTACGTCCGCGTGCGTGACCGACCGCCGCCGCCGCCACCGCCGCCGCCCAGGGGCGCGGTCGCGCCGCAATCCGCGCGAACAAAAGAGCGTCGCCGGCCCGCCCACGCCCCGCCCAGCCCTCCGCCCCGCCAGGCCAGGCCACGGCAACTCCCGCGATTGGACGCGGGCTCCCGGCGGCCGAGAATAAAACCGCTCTCCAATTAGCAGAAGAACTAAGGGAACGCAGGGCGTTTCGGTGCAAGCGGCCGAGGTTAGGGTTGCGGAGCTTGAAACCCAAAGGAAATTCACCTTTATTCAAGGCTTCTATTTTTAAAGTACGCTCTTATTTGCATGTGTTGACCTTGTGAAGATTGGAGCTTTCATAAAATTTAAGTGTACAATAAAATGTTTTTGATACACTATTATTGGTAATTATCTGGAATTGCAATGAATTAAGAAAGCAAGTCGTGTTTTTTTTTGTTTTCAAGGCGTTACCTGTGGGACTATGTTATATAGAGAAATAGTTAATTTTCGGACGAGTAATAAAGATACTTTTCTCTTCTGGGCATTCATACATTTGTGGAAACAAGCAAAGTAGTAAACAAGCTTTGTACTCCAGAAGTAGAGTCTGGCTTAGAGAGCGATCATGGGGCAACTGACGACTTTCAGTCTTCTTTGTATTGGTGATTGTGGGAGTGGCGAAATGGCTTCTTTTTCATGCACGAACGAATTTTATATACTTTCTCAGAAGCGGTATCACATGCTCAATACATCAATGTCATAACTTCGAAACGGATGTAAGGAGTACTGTATTGCCCACCGAAGTTTACAAAAAACCAAAAAAACAAAACAAAACAAAAAAACACAAAGTCTTACAAAGTACACCTTTGTATAGGTAGAATACGCGGAACTTCAATGATGATGACACAGATAATATTAGATCTACACAGCAATCACTATAAAAAAGCTAAATGATTCGAAAATGTTGGTTTGTATATTTAAAATTATTTAACGAACTCTGTGAGATACAGATCCATCCCTGCTCCCTGTTCTAGATCCATCCCCGCTCAATGTAGCGACTTAGGTTTTTATAAAAAAAACGTTATTATTGTCATTTTTATAAGATTTAACGTTATTAATGATGTGATTATTGTCGTATAGTGTCAATATGAAACATTCTGTGTATCTTTTAAATACGTAGATGGATATCAATGGAGTTTGCTGCTGACTAATGGCTACACATAACAGTTTCCTTCTATATGAATAATTATTAAGCATCATCTGTAAATGTATGTAAGTATTCACAAGAGTGAAAAAGTTTCGAATTCCATTCTACGCTTTGGTTTAGCCTGTCGACGAGTGCTTTGTCACATTCCGTTTCTAATTTTACTTGGAGGCGGCGCGAGTGCGTAGGGAAAAGTGGGTCTTTGGATCTGATACGCACCCGCACGGGAAACTGCTCCGTCCCGCCCCACCCCGCCCCGCCCCTCTCCGCTGCCCGCTCCGCTCCGCCCCGCCCCCCTCAGCTGCCCCGCTCCGCACCACTCCGCCCCGCCCCGGCCCGCCCCCCTCCGCTGACGGCTCCGCTCCGCCCCGCGCTGTGCCGGAGCCGCGCGCGCAGCCGTTGCCGTGTTGCGGTGCGCACGCCCAAGCACACCACGCCACGCCACGCTCCACGCCATGCTCCACGCGGCGACTGCATAAGTAATAATTGGGAGAGCTAGGTCACGAAGGCGCGGCCATTAGCTCGGCTCACGGAGCTCGCTCGTCAGAAAGAAGCCAACGCGTGAACGAGTGCTCCTCTAATGATTTCCATGCCCGACAACCGACTCGTGTCATTAGCAGCTTGCCATGCTTTATCATTGATTGAAGAGTGTTATCTTTAAAAATCTCATTCAAAGCAACGATGACCTAAAAGTAGTTTATTTTAAAAGTAGAATTAATTCAGTTTTTGCCATTTGATATTCGAAGAGAAAATGTGTCACGTCCAGTCCAATGTTCTTCGAAAGCCATTCTGTATGTTCCGTAATCATCAGGATTTGCTTATATTCTTGGTAAAGATTAACATGAAAAAACTATAGACAGTTCGCAGCGCTTTCTGCAAATGCTTCTGAAATAGGACAATTGATATGTGAATAATTAGATGATGAAGAATATAAAATACAAATATACTCTCAAAACTATGTGGAAGGTTGCCGCCAAAATTATTCAGGAAAAATACTTCAGTGAGTACAAACGTGTTCCTTCTTTCGACGACATTCAGTTTAAAAGTGCCAGGGATACAATAAACGCAAAAAAAAAGAAAGAACTTCAAAGTAAAGTAGACACGAGAAGGGTACGTTCAGTTGCTAGGAATTCAATAAAGGTAATGCAGTTATTGATTCTTGTGATGAAACGACTCCTACTCGTATAGAATTTTTTTCGCATTGCATTGTTGAAATTAACATGGCGTGAGGGGGAGGATGTGAAGTGATTGAGACATTATTTTCAAGACGAAATTAGAAAAGATGGTACTCCATCGGAAAGAATAGCATATTACCCCATTTCATCATAAACATGCCAAGGTGGTGATAAAAAATTAACGGATATTAAATGGCTCATACTAAACATTGCCAATCCTACTAGGTGCCCTGTACGATTATATAAATGGCTTACGAACAAATGAACCTCAAAAATTCAAACAGATTCAAACAGATACATCAAAATTGGAAACTGGTATAAAACTCACCCATAGTAATGAACGAGTATTCAAAATGGATGAAAATATCTGCTCACAAAGCCGGTTTAGATATTAAATCAAAGAAATTAACAGACTGATCTAGTCTATCAACAGTTGTATCGCATATGGTAGAAGCAATAATTCAAGAACAGGAGATACTCAAGATAACGGGCCATTCGACTACAACAGCACTGAATCTTTAAATAGAAATTAAGGAAAAATATCATTCCAGAATTCTGACGAATTTGACGAATTAATTCAGTAATTCGCTGCTAATTCACCTTCTACATCTTCCGTTTCAAATTCTTCCGTGGAATATCCGGACATGAAAACCTCAACGTCCTATATCAGTAATAATTGTTTTTTTAATAACTGTTCTTTTAAATAGTTTTGTTATAATTTTTAAAGTTTTGTGAACACAAAATTAACAATAATATTAATAATAAAATTACCTTTTATTAGTGGCGAAGTTCAGGCCATTAGGACTGCTCTTCCGCCTAACCACGTTAAATATTTACATTATTTCATATACTACGAAAAGGATTGAGGAGGCGGGAACTTTTGTTTTAGTTCTGGGAGAGCAAACTAGAGACCATCCCGGCATACGCCTTAAGCGACTAAGTAAACCCAAAAAATCTCAAAACTTCAATCAGGATGACGACTGAAGGCCGAGAACTCGAAGTTGAAATCATTTTCTGCATGAAAATGTTTTTTGTGTCCTTGAATATTCTATGTTATTTCAGGAGGCAGTGATAACTCGAATCTGAATTAATATTTCACATAACTCCGTAGCAGTTTTGAGTAATATTTTTCGTAATTCCAGCGATTTTAATTATTCATTGGAGTCATGTAATGAATTAATTATTGAATAAGTCACATTAAATATCCCTCGAAGTGCTGTAATATTACCTATGATAAAACCAGAAGGGATTTGGGGTGAGACTGAGTGAATCTTGGGATGAAGCTGCTTGCAGCAAATGAGGTGGACATCTCCGCAGAAGAGGCCAGACGCGATGCTAGCGCGCGTGCGACCTGTTTCGTGCTGATAGCTGTTCAATTGCTTTGAAGATACAAGGTACTTTTTTAGTGGGCCTTGAGATAGACATCCAGGTGCTGCGTCGGTCCAAAACGTTTCGCCCACATTTCCCTTCGGTGACGAAGAAGTAACGTTCTGTACCAATGTCTTCATTCCTTCTTTGACAAAATTATTATTCGACATTTCAAATGCATCACATACTAAAATAAGTTTACTTCAGTTATTTATAATTATAATTTTATAATCTCTATTTTCAGAGTTTTCTTCAAATTAATGTGTATATTGCAAAACTTTATCTTTAAGACGTGATGCTAACACATGCGTTGACCGAGTGAATGATACAACTGACTTATTGAAAATACTTAACTTCTGTGAATAATGCAATGTAAAATGTATTTAAATTCATGATTATGGTAACTAATAAACAAAAAACATTTCGGCCTTCAACAGAAAACTCTTTCTTGTAATATTTGCGAGGGTTATGCAATGCAATATTGGGATATTATCATATGACCATTTTAATCGCCTTGCAAATAAAATTGTTCTTAGTTGTCTCATTGCCAAGGAGCTAAATGAGTGTTAATCGTACAAAATTAAATAAGAAACCAGATCTGTATTAAGCTTAGATATTTTCTGTAAACTAAGAACACCACTAACTTCTAAAAAAATGTTGCAATATTATAAGAACTAAATGGAAATAAGCAAAACGTTAGATATAGCACTTTTTTAGCACACTCAAATCTTATGAGGAAACTATTTCATAGTGGAAATACTTTTCAAAGTTGCCTCATTTTGCAGGGAAAATTGTAAAACATAAAAATGGTAATTTAAGTAACTGAAATCAACAGAACAGTTTTTTCAGCAGCGTATAACAACATTGAAAATCAAGTGAGAGATCATAGAAAACGTTCACGACCAAAGGAAGGCACAAATTTCCTTGCTTGCACAAAAATATGAATACGTTTCTCTGAACTTGGAAAATCCTTAGAAATAGAAGTTAGGAGAGAGGAGTTTAGTTCCAGTACAAAGTATTTATTGAGGCAGTTTGCTGCTCCCCTCCACGCCCGCCAGGTCGTAAAGACGAAGTAACTCGCTTTTACGAGTTCTCTTTATACACCTGGATTCGCGTCTACTGCAAGCAACAGTTTCCCCTACTTTTCCGTGACGAGAGTCACTCATTAATTCCCATTCTCTTATTCAACTGTTGGACTGATTTCTGGTTGTGAACCTCAGCAGGTAACAATTCTACGTTTGAAGTCGTAATGTACGTGTCCTGTTTCATTTCGTACACACGCTATATTTTGCAGCATTTTCTCTGCGTTTTGATAAAACCCTAGGGCAATTGCCATCTTTTCGACGTTCTTACGAAGACTGAGCACGGCGAAAAAAAATTATGCATCATTTTAAAGTTATAGATTTCTAGGAAGAAAAAGGCTGCGGGAATGTCAGAGAAGATAGATTGTTGTAACTTGGGCAGATAAAAATTAACTCCTCTGTAGCATGTATTTATATATATTACGAAATTTAAAATCTTATTCCTGAAGTGAAGTTTACGGTTCCTAGAATGTTGGTAATCACTTTAGAAACGCCTTCTCTCTCCCACAAATCTGAAGGCTTTTCAGTTTGCCCAAATCTCGTTCACTCCTTGATGATGTCTAGCTGAGAACCATCACAGCGACTTCATACATCCTTAATAGAAGTTAAGAAACCTCACACACTACAAAGAATTATGATGTATCAGTAAGTTCTTCAAATAACTTCCACTTTCCCATATACATACGTATATACGGAGTAGTATACGTAGTATAGGGGAAAGTTTATGTAATGCTGCGCGTAAAAACGATGAATTTTAATAGAAAAACTTACATTTCCGGGCACTGGTAAAGAACTAATGGTACTACAAAATAGCACAGACTTCCCCGTACTAGTTTTTCTATTTCCTTTGGTCTGGGCTAGCTATTCGAACTTGTCACATTCTCTTGCCAGCTGCAATTTATCTCCGTCCAAAGTACATATTTTTGATATTTTCTTATTTTTCGGTTTCCTCAGAGTAGAACGAAAATATAATTTTAAGAATATTAAAGAACAATAAAACCTCGTCCTAATTGGAAATTTTCTTTGAAAAATGTGGAGCTGTTTTTAAGAAAATGGCGTATCAGACTTACTAAAAATGCGAAATTTGAAGGTCTTTTCACAGACAAATTTTTGTTTTCCAAATACTTGAATTAAAGTCATTTGAAGGTCATTAACTCACATACCCCAAAATGAACTTTACGTCATATTAAAGTGTGCAATTACCACTATCCGTTAGAAAAGTCTGAAAAAAAAACAATTGGAGCCATTTATTAGAAAATTGCGTTTGAGCGTTTCTTAACTGCAGAATTTTGAGCTAGTTTACACGTTTAGTTTTGGAGAAACATTATTTGACATTATTTAAAGCACGTACTCACAAATAGAATAATGTGAACAAATCACCGCTAATGTAAATATTAACGACGTGAAACAAGTCAAAAAGAATTACATTTTGTTTGTTTATTTCATCTTATAGAGTACATTTAGGCACTATGCCTACCAAATGTTTAAAGAAAACATTTGGAGGAGTTTCTGAGAAAATCTTATTTTTGGTATTTTTAAAAATTACACTTGCACGCAATATT
>JAHLJT010009355.1:33467666-33500729 GCA_031308135.1 Acheta domesticus
GTTTTCAAAGGAAGGTTGCCAGAGAATAGCTGAAGCTATTTTTAACGATGAGTTGTTTTCAATCATGGGTTCAGCATGTTAAGGTATTGAAATTTATTAACAAAATTACTGGGAATGCTTCACCCACGAATTCTTTATTAGTGCAGAATGGGTTGACGAATACATGTATTGCAAAACGACTTGCTATATTCTTATCGGGGAATTCGGTAAGGTGCACAAGTACTGAAAAGTCGAATACGACACACCCACCATGACCTGGCCCAATCACTTTCTTTGAAAAAAAAAAAGGTCCATAACACGAAATTCGCTTTGAATTCACAGCGGGTAGCCATAAAGTGAACGTATGACAAATACGGCACAGCCATCAGGGCACCAGGAAGATTGGTACAGTATAGAAAACAAACCGTGATCGTTGGTCACCCATCACTTGGCACTAACCGAAATGCTACTTTTCCTGCTAAACGACCTGCGTACCGTTCCACACTCGCACGTTTCTACCCTTCTCATTGTTTATCTGAGCCTGTTCGGGAGTAGGTCACGAGCACCCTCCGCCCGCCGAGGCGTGCCCCCGGCGACGCGGGCCCTGCGTGTCGCCTCGCCTCGCGCGGAGGTTCCGCTGGCGCCGCGAGGCCCCAGCCGGGGCCTCTATTTGTCTTCGATCTCCGTTTGCAGCGACGTCGTCGTCGGGGGCGGCCGGCGGGACAGCGCGGGGGCGGGGGCCGCCGCCGCCTCCACGCAGCGACTTTTGCCGCCGCCCGCGCGCCCATTCACCGCGCAGCGCGAGGGCGGGGGCGGGGGCGGGGCCGGATCGAAGGAGCGCGCCCGCGCCCTGTGCACGCGCCCGTGCCTAGCACGGCCGGCGGCGGCGGCAGGTCAAGGCGGCGGCGGGGGCAGGTCGCAGGGCCGGAAGTCGAGGGGCGGGGCGGGGCGCGGCAGGGCGGGCAGCCGAGTCCTCCTGCGCTCAGGAGCTCCGTGACGGGCGAGCGCGCGCGCCAGCGTGCGCTTGCGGGCTGACCTCGCCCCCCAGAGAACACGCGTGAAGCGTTAAGCACGAGCATCATCGAGGAAGAGGCCTTCTCCGTTAACACGTCTGCCCGTCTTCATTTAAGAATTTAATATTACGTCAACTATAATTTACTATCGGAATCAACGGTTCCCAAGCTTCCTATGGATAAAAAAGAAAGCCCGTAAAGGGAAGCATTTTTCTGGCACTTACTCGTGCGTAATGTTTTAGGTCATGCTTGCACGAACACTTCGTGAGTTCATCTCTGGGTTATTTATCGCTCTCCTCTGCTGCCCTCTCGTCTAGCCCGCAGATCCTCCACTCGCCCACTGCGGGCTGCTTGCACGACTCAACGCAAGCACCTTCTGACCTTATGGAGCAATTTCGTGGCCGGAGATTACATCCCTTCAAACCACCCTCTTGAATAGCTCATTGCATCAACAGTTGTCGCTCAAGCACCTCTGACCAAAAGGTCTATGGGTTGAGTCCCAACGGTGGAGTATTTTTGACACAGTTGAATAGTTAGTTGAACTCAGTCGCTATCTGAGGAGAATTCTAGCGACCGACTCCTCTGATGCTGGTTTCTGTGATTTCTCTCATTAAAACCAGAGACAATTCTCTAGCAATACCCTAACAAATATACACGAATTGCACGTGATCTTTTCTTTCTCTCTCTTGACTTCCCTTCCCTTGCACACACACTTACACTTACATGCACTACAATTAACACACATCTTGGGAAATCAGTTAGAAAACCTTGAGCTTGCTCCGACTTGGGTGGTGCCTCGCTGGTAGGAGGTATCTGGAGAGGAAAATCCAACAAGCAGACGTGTATGTAGGAGCTAGATATCATATCCTAGCGTGAGATGTACGTTCCCGGCTATAATATGCATTACACTCACGGTACTAATGACCTAAGTAGTAAACGTACTTGCAAACTCGAAATAGTTACTCACGGTAGACATCCTTCCGGCTGCTTTGCTGAACCTTCCGCAACTATATCATGGCACATATCTTGCCATCCGTTCAATGTGCTCTATGACCAAACAATGAGTTCTAATTTTCACTATACTTATAATTTCACGTATTCGTACGAAGTTATGTTGTATTCTGTTCGATCTCCTTTACACAATCGCAACGACTTAGATACTGCGTGAAAGTACAGGAAAAAGGATGTAGCTGAAATTCAGAACAGACGAAACACACACGACATTTGTAGGTCAGAACGAAGAGATGGATGTGTCAAGTTCATTTCTTTTCCTCCTTCCGCCATGCTTCAATTAGGATCAATATATACCAATCTAATAGCTGTATTCCATTTCCAAATAATTATTTGTTAACACCCGTGATGATGCTCCTTATCCGAAGTGCGATCGGCGAACTAAATAGTGTAAATTGAATCTATTTCTTCCGACGTTTTAGAAAACGTTTCCGTATTTACATGCTATTTAATATTTTGCCAATGTGTACTCGACAAATAAATTTAACTTTTTTCACGTTCAGAATGTCAAAATTAATGAGTTAATAGTTTATCTGCTCTTTTTTAAAACCCTTGCTGTGCCGTAAGCCATACATTGGGGATGAACAACAGCAAAGACACTGTGTTGACGCAGTTATAGAAGACTAAATATTGGGATCAAGTATTGATAATCAAAGCTATGGGAAGCTTTGGCCAATGGTTTGTAGCGCGGAGATAATCATGTCGAAGCGCAAATCACCATTAATTCATAATTTACTCATTCACGATTGGTAACCAACGTCAAACATCAGATTCGATGACTATCTTATAGGTCGAAGGCGCTGTTTGAGTCTTCCTGACTTCCTAAATGAATAGAGGGTGGAAAATAATATGGATGAACTTTGTTTCATCCCAGATCTTTACGCAGCGGGTGCATCTTCTATGTGGAATCCGAACTCGCAGACTACCTGTCGGGGCATAACTAGGAGATGTCTACGGGATATTCGGGAAGTGTTTCACAGGTATTTCTGTGGAGTGGAATTCGAAGCTCACGAGAGCGCCTGCCGGTAGGCGGCGTCGCATCGCCGTCGTCGCCTGCGAGGCCTTGAACCGCGACCTTTCGTGCCGCTGCACCCGCCCCTCCCCTCCCCTCCCCGCTCCTTCCCCGCGCGAAACGTTGACGGGCCCGGCGCGCCCTGGCGTCGCCGCGGGGACACCTTCGGCCAGGGGCCGGGCCCGCGCCGCCCGTGGGAGCGTGGCGCATCTTAACCTTATCCCTCCGACGTCTCGGGCACACTCCGAGAACGCCTTTACACAGTGTAACGGTTAGTGCCCTTAAACGTGGTCATGCAGGGGCGTAATGGAGTACAATCGTATGGCCAGCAGAGGGAACGAACATAATCGTAAGCCGTTTGACTTCAGAACACGGGAAGAATCCTAAGAGGATGCTGAAATAGTCTCCTAATAATCTACAAATGAAAATATGTAAGCAATTCACAAATGCCCAAAGTTTAAGTACGCATTGCCGAGATCTCAGGAGTCATAAACGAGGAAAGAAGCTGTTCGGATATGCAACCCGCTAGCATGTTGTGTATTGCGGGTTGCTCACAATTTACACGCCCTCAAAAATGCGCATAGGATGCAATATTTCGAGTCGAAGGGCGATAACGCACTCGTATATTCATTATGGAATTTATAGCAGGAAAAGGTGTATATATAATTAGCGATGTTTCCATCCTAGATAAACATTTAAATAATATGTTTAGGAGAATATTCTTCCATCGGTTGTTGGGATTCCGAGCGGAATAATATTCTAATGACGTGTGTCATGGTACAGTCCTCTAACGAACGGTTAGAGAATTGTAATAATACTACTGCTCTCAATGCATAATTTGTATACCTGTGTTCATTCGTTTGCCATTTACCATAATTGAAAAAAGACGCTAACGATATAGAGATCACGCCGTTGGCGATGTAAGAGTAAATGTCATATACCAAAACGGATTTCTTATATGTGGCTTGCCACTTACTGAGATCACAAACATCTAAACCTAATGAATTATTTTCTTTTATGACCGCGAACCACGGAGAAACCGTACCAACATAAATAACGTAAACAATTAAACAGATGAACATTGTTAATTAACCTTTCTCAAGAAATAGCCAGGCTCTGCGTCGTGTAATTAAAAATAAGAGCCACTTGGGAAAAACAGAGATTGTTTGGAGACATTTGTCCCGTGCGCCGCCACGCGACCGGAAGAGAAACGGCGGAGACCGGAAGAGAAACTGTTTAATCATGATCGCCTTTCTTATAATCGCCCGATTACTCAAAATAATTAAATTAATGACATTTTCCCGATTATCTCCTTGTCTTGGAAGGATCTGCATGCACCTGACTTATGAGCCCTGAGCCTGATGAGCATAATTTTGTCAGGTCTTCTTGTAAATGTACTGTGATGACTAAACTGAGAAGGCGAGGAAACCATCCTTGACGCGAGACGGACTGCTTACAAGTTTAGATACTATTTATTTCGACGAGACATTTCTAGCTATCGGACTAACGCAGATATAACTTCTCAATCAATGCATTACACTCCTTGCTCTCCGATGCCTTTCCAAGAGAGTAATGCATAACTATTCAATTTCGCTTCAGGTTTCATACGTAATCCCAAAAGTGGTCGATGTGCGATCAGAAAGGTCGTCAGAGAAACGACGGCGGCCGCCGGCATGATGTAAAGGTTCCGAAATGCTAGAGGTCAAGGGTCGAGACGGACAAAATTATGACTTGTTTAAGATGGGTCGCCAAAAATCTTTCTTATTTCTCCCACCGCGCCCCTCACATTCTCTCTCTCTCTCTCTCTCTCTCTCTCTCTCCGTCTCTCCCTTCCTCCTCTCTCACTCTCAGACATTCACATGCACTAACATCACAGTATTTAAAAAAGGTAAGATAGGTTGACTGATATCGAGCTTATGCAAGTGTTTGTCAATACGGCGTTATGGAATATCAGATTAGCTCATTTCCATCTTGATTGTGAAGTAACTAGTGTATCTATGAGGTTACTGGTTCTCTGAACTACACGTCAATTCCTCCTACCTGAAATGGATAACGGCACCAGCTGGTCTTGATGCGGTAACATGAATGCGAAGTCTCATAAAACGCGTGATAGGCTTTTCGTTGACTTCAAGAGGTAGGGCCGATCAAAATTATCTCAATGCATTTCACAATGCTTTATACGATGACTGAATATGACTATTTATTATTTTGCCAGGAACATTTTTTACCTTTATTATTAACACATTACTTTAAAGGTTAATACATCTTATCTACATTTAAAACACAGCAAAATAACATAATGTGGTATTGCTGAATTTTGCGATTATTAAAGAGATACGTCAGAGGGCAATTACGAAATACGTAATAAATGTAATCTTAGCATATTTTTATGTTCAATTTGCACTACGTCGATGTTTTACAATAAAATTATGTTGATGTATTAAGAAGAATGAACCGGGAGAGGAGGGCTCAGGGCACCAACTGATGTCACTGCAGTACCTCTGACCGGGGTCCTGGGGTTAGAGACCCGACGGGAGCAGTATTTTCGACACTAACCAGAGGGTTCAGGCCAGCTAGGTCGAGTTCTGTCGCTGCTTAAAGGATAATTCTAACGGCCGGCAGCTCTGATCGGTAGTTTTCCGCCATTTCTTCGATCAATACCAGACGAATGCCGGAGCAGTACTCCACCAAACGGGCCACGGACCGCGCGCAAACTTTTCTTCTCATTCCTTGACCTATCCTACTCCTTATACACAGTTACGCATGCACTACATTACCACACACGCCGGGAGGCCGGTCGCGAGCTTAGAGGCTTGTCCCAGCTGGGGCGGTACCCCCGCTGTTGGAAGACGATCAGGGTAGGAAAATGCCCACTAGACCACCGTAGGTCAGCGCCGGATCTCGCCATCCAACGAGACAAGATCACCATCTCTACCACCACCACCACCTCCTCCTTACGAGTAAAACATGCACTACACTTACAGGACCAATTAACTTAGTCATTGACGCTCCAGGAATCACTTGTAATCAATCATCACGAAAAATATTGTCGAAAAGTCTAAAAAGAATGTCTTATTTTCACATGAAACGAAAGGACGTGATTTTACATAATTCGGGCCATTTACCGTACGAGAGGAGGTGCTTGTAGGTACGAAATGTAACAAAACATCTGTGAGACTATCAGGACATTTTCACTCAATCCCTGGCTTAACGTAACTGTTTTGGTTTTTTGTGGTTCTAGCACAAGCCAAACTGTGGAAATGTTTTAATTGCTTCCACTTATATTTCTCCTAAAATAATCCTGACCAAATCACTGTTGGAGCGTGAGACCCAGAAAGGAAGGGGAAGAGCGAAAGGGCGGGGCAGCGCCTTCAAGAGAAACTCACAAGAAGGGGCAGGGAAGCAGAGTTAAGGAACAAACAAACGGCACTCGCCTGTGCCAATCAATTCGTTCTGGTTAATTACAGTTTCTCTATTGGTTGGTTCTACGTACTTTGGAAGTACAAGTTTTCCACAACGAACCTTAAACAAAACAGCCACATTACGTGGTTGATGTTTCATTAAAATTAGATCATTTTCTTGCATCACCCAAACACTAAATCACGCGCACTTTTAAATACGACCGTTGTCATTAAACATTGCACCCTTATTTTATATATAAATAAAATTGAAGTGTCTGTCTATGATTTCGAAATCACTGCTTTTTCTATAATCTCGTGGATGGATCTCTCTCATGGATCTCAATGCTTTTATGGATGATATAAAACAATTTGAATTGCTTTTACGGTTTTTGCCTTTGTTTTTGTCCTTGAGATTTTGTAAAACGCACACCTACTCCTTAGAACAATAAGTGAACTCTTTACGTTCTTCGCAAATAGGCGAGAAACAGCGAGAAAATTTACCAGTAAGACGTTTGTAGAAAGCCGATAAACTTTTCTACTAAATACACTTGTTCCAATTCGACTTATTCCAATAGCTTCCAGATTTAAAGTAATTGAAGGTCAACATTGTCACTGATGGTTTTCCGAGAGTGCATCTGTTTACAGCTCCCCGTAGAAATGATAATCTTAACAAGAATGGCAGAGTAGAGACCGGTCGAGTGGGTCAGGCGGAGCAGGAATAAGAGGGAGAGCGTAGAGTAGACCTCCATGAGAAAGGACAAGCGAAGGAATGGTAGGGCGGGGACACGCCATACATAGAATAATTTTTTTCTGACTAATACACGATTGTGATAAATAAATACTCAGACAACGCGAGATACTTCAGCTTACATTTTATACAGTAGTTGTGTGTTGATGTAAGTAGTAGTAATATAAAAGATAATGTACAAAGTAGCTATGTGAAACTACGTAAGCCGTTGGAGGAACAATTATTTTTTTAAATACATATTGTCATTATTTAATAAATAACATGACTTTACTTTGTTATCGTTGGTTTTATATTAATTTCATGGATTTTCTGTAGACATACATGATGCGTTTTTCGTCTCGCATTCTCGAATTCCCCTTCGCCTGCACGGAAGGTGAGCGGCCACTGACTATATCGCGCTCGCGAGCTGTGAGGTACGAGTCGCTCGGGTGCGCAAACCTGGGACCGGCCTGGCCTAAACCACACGGAGAAATTTCTTTATCAATATTATGAAATCGTAGGCTTGCTTTCCTATGTGGTTCATACGAAAGCTCTAAGCTGCCTTTGAGACGCCGGGTCGTAGGCAGCTTTTTACATAATCTGTGTCTTCCAGCCCTGAAGACCTCAACAAAATAACCGGAACGTCAGAAACACAGCCTTCGATGCGGCATAAATCGAGTAGCCCAGAGCATTCATTTATAAATATTATGTTTGCATAATTTACAACTGTGCCTAAAATAAAAAGGACAGTATATCACATTTACCTGAAAAGAGAACAGATTAAAAACGTTTTTCCCTCTGAATAAAAAAGGACGTTGTGTACTTGGCTGTCCGGGAGCAGATTAAGTAGATACTGACTCCGGCCTCCGAAGTTTCATTTGACAAAACTATACAGCAGAGGAGTCAAGGTCTTCTACTGGTGGCAGTGGCACGCGTCATGACACCATGGCATGCCACGAGCTTCTCTGCGCAACTAGCGTCGGGAAAAGAAATTATTAGTAACCCCGCCGTTTTACAATAGGGATGGCGTTGTCTCTGGTGGACGGGTAATGAACTGCGTGGAGAGACAGTTTCGTCGTGGCACTGGCGCTACGGACTCCCGCTCGTGGCATCGACTTTGACAACACTTCTCTACATGGAGGAAATATTTAAACTCACGCATGAGTTCTCCAACTTACGAAATACTAAACGGAGGCGAAAGCTGAGCCAGCTCGCTTTCCTCCAACGGTGGAGCGATGAGGATGTTCTCCTATCCTTTCACAAATAAATAGCGCGACTTGGAACTAAGTAGATACAGACTCAGGCTGCCTGCACCTGAGAAAGCCTGCGTTTTAAAAAACGGTCATGTTTTAATTGGTACTGCCTTCTTTCTTCTCCTCCGGACGTAGTTGCAAAGAACTCCAGCAAGAGCAACGGAATTGGGCGACGTGTTAAACCACAGCCCCTTGGCTGCGGGGCGAGACCCGAAGAGCGAGGCCCGTGCGCAGGGCGGGGCCGTGAGCGGCGGCGCCGGCAAGGTCGCGTGCGCCGCCGTGCGCTGGCGTGAGCGCGGCGGCCGCCAAGACGCCGGGCCGGGCCGCCCCGCGCCGCGCGCACGCGCACGCGACCGCCGCCGCTCGATACCTCCCGCTCCTCCACCGCCCCCACGGCCCACGCCCCGCGCGCCTCGCACGCCGCGCCTCCTTCGGGCACGGATTCCGTCGGCGGCGCTTCATTCACTTAGGAGGACAGGGACCCGTCAACGGGTCTGACCACCAGGTCCTAGGGCAGGGCTTGCCAACTGGCGGCCCGCCGGACCCTTTTGTGCGGCCCGCGACTGCGTTGAAAAGTTTTATTATATACCAACCAAATACAATACAATTGCACAACTCATCTTATTTTTATTAAATGATATATTAATTTTCTCGTTGTATGTACATTAATCATTAAGTTGAATGAAAGTCGTATCTTATATATGTTGAAGTATAATCTCAGTAGTTAGGATAAAAAAATCTTAAATTACGGTGCGGCCCGCGGCTTAACTAGAATTTGATATGTGACCATAAGCCCTTCTAAGTTGAACAGCCCTATCCTATGGTTACACTCCCGACGGTGGCAGAATTGTCCACACTAGTTTGTCCGTTCAGTTTTGTCAGTTTAGTTTTCAGCCGCTGCCCGGGATAGAAGTCAAGCGGTCGGCTGCTCTGATCCAAAATTTTCAGTGTTTTCTCTCATCAGCTGCATGTGAATGCAGGAGCAGTGCCTTAACGAACGGGCTACGAACCGCGCGCGATCTTTCCTTCCTCTTCCTTGTTTTATCCTCACCCCTTGCTTATATACACTTACACTTACATGCACTACACAACCACATATGTTGGGAGACAGTCGGGAGCTTAGAGCTTGTCCCGGCGATGCGGTGCCCCGCAGGTTGAAGATACCTGACTGGGGGAAATCTCCGCAAGCCGACGTAGGTCGGTGCCAGATCTAGCCAGCTAGTGCGGTAAGATCACCATCTCTCGCGAGAAAACATGCACTACACTTAGGATACTAATAACCTGAGCAGTTGACGCACCCAGAATCACTAATCAATCAATTAGTTTCTTCCCCCCCTCTGTTTTTTTTTACTTCATTCTGCTCCGCTAGCTCCATGCTCTCCTTCCACTGAGTGTACTTCTTCCCTTTCCAGTTCCCCACTGCTCGTCCCATCCGGCCCTGTCCGGCGTCACCCGGCAACAACGTCACCTAGAGGCATTCGGGATTGCATAGTGAAATTGGGGATTGCTAAGTGAAAAACACGTTTTGGGGTAACATTTTGACTGGCAACTGTGCTATTTCTTATTTTCGGACCATCAAAAGCAAAATTTGGGAGGAATCACTTCAGTGGCTAACATTTTTGTGGCATGTAAAAATACACAAACTTTCATTTATACCACGTAGACTAGCTGAACTACTCCGCGCTGCAGAGCACTTATTACAGTAATTTATTAGACAGGAAGAGGAATGTCATATTTTTCTGTCCTGCGGCGGGGCACACTTCGATCAATTCTGATGTAAGCCTGTCCAGCATGCACCACTCTACTCCGCCTCGTTCTACACTGCCTCACCCTATCCTGCCCAGTTCTAGCCTACCCTGCCCTCCCCTCCCCTGCCTTGCCCTGCTATGCCATGTTCTGCCCTGCCCTGCCCCTCTCCGCCTTGACCTGCCTTGTCCTGCCCAGCCCTGCCTTATCATGCTCCCACCTGGAAATATCCGGTATACCTCACTCTCTTCTTCCATAATGCTGTTTAATTTTTTCTTTTTGGGAATTACCACCCACTAAACTTCACTCACTTTATAACTTAAAACAAATTAAAACAAAATAACTGTACTCACGTATATTCTCTTTGTAGAGTGTTAAAATTGTACCAATATTTCATTGAATCGCCACATTGTAAAACATTATCTTTTCCATAATTTCGTCTCACGTATTCGTAAAGATAGATTTGCAATTGATCTTTAATGCCATGCCGAGGCAATTGGCGTTTATTTACACTTACAGTCCTTTTAATTTCATTCGATTATACGTTTTAGCGTCCTTGAAAACAGTAGTTAACAGAAAAGTGCCCATTACCTTTTAAACAATTATATCATCTCCAAAAATCAGGGAACATGGACGATCTTGTCTTGACAAACTTTTTGCTTCTACTTTCAAGAACCCTGGAAAACAGAGTTGATACACGTTCAGTTCCTCCAAATGCACATTTCCCATTACTGTTTTACTTTAATATCCTTTCTCTTACCAAACATGCTCTCATTAATTTATATAATCATTCCTTCACTTCCCAAAGATATGTATTCAATCTCCTGTATCATAAAACACTACTCTACAAAACTCATTAAATATGTCACAGTTTTCTCATTAACAAATAAATCATTCATAATATGTTTCACTTTCGCTCCCCCCAAACCATCCCCTCTCCTATAGATATAGAATTCTGTGTACTGATGAGCTCAACTGTAGATCATAGTTTTTCACACAATTTGGTAAAGAAAACATTGCGTTGAGGAATTCCTGAATCTGTGATATGATGGTAGACGAAAGGACCTACAAAATGTTTATTTTGTAAATGTTATGGCTATGGTAAAACGTTTATGACTGGAAATCATAGAGTAATGTACTCGTGAACTTCAAGCAAAGCTACTACAAAAGCTACATTTATTTTGTTTCAATTATTCCAGAGATTATCGCTTTATTACTCAACGCCCTTGTCTCTTTGTATATTAGAAAAGAAAGATTACGATACATCTATAACTTTCTCAACAAAATAAATAAAATAATTATATTCGCAACATGCTGAATGCCAACATTTAGTATCCGTCTTGAACATTTCACGTAGTTCTGTTAAGTAATTGACCATTACTCAATTAATGGGGCCAAAAAAGTGAAAGCGAAGGTAAAGGGCAGCAAATTTGCAACAATGGTTAAACAACAAATAAATTTCACTAATTAATTTGGTTCTTTTTTGAGTAATTATGGAGAGTCTTCAGCCTTAGAATTTCAGTTCCCTATTTATATGCGGCATGTGGAAGAAACTAAGATATTTTTGTTCAAATTAACTACGGTACATATTGTGAGATCTTGATTCTTTCTTTGGAAACAAATGCCATGCGTGTTTTCTCGTAGTACCCAATGCATCAAGTCACGCTTGAGCCTAAGCGGTTTGGAAATTATTTCGCTGCCTTGGACACGCAACACGTCAATTATTGCCCCAAGTAGGCTTGTTTCCTCTTGTAGGACCACTCCAGTATGTTCGAGAAGGAGTCGATTTCTTGTTCTTTAGTTTATTTTAAGGTCTTGACATTTTCAACTACTGCATTGGAGCGTTGCCAATATCTCGAGAACATAGACCATTTCTTAATACCACTCGAAAAAAGTTCACTTTACTGTTACTGGGACTGGCAAATGGTCTCACAATTAAAACCTAACTTTCACCCAGCGTTTTTTCTAATCATAAAACGCAGATAGTATGCAACTCATTCTATGGACTTGTACGTTTCTTGCGTCAAATAACGATCCTCGCCGCCGCACGCGTCACTCCCTTCGCAGCGACACGTAGCAGTCACTCACTCCCCCTCATCCACCCCCACCATCTCCTCCAACTGGAACTATTATCACCTCTCTTTCAATCCCATCTAGAGAGTAAGAGCACAGAAGATGGCTTATTGAAGCTCACGAGTCAGGACAGAATAAGAAATGAAGAGATTCTTAAAATAATGAGTATCTACAATAATAAGAGTACAATAATGTCGAAATGTATATGCTTGTATGTTAAATATAAACCAGTTTATTCGGAGGTAGCAGAGGAAAATGTCAAATTCAACCCCTTCAAAGAGAAAGAGAAAATAGCTAGAACAATGAGATTATGAAGAGATGTAAATAAAGCTACAACTGAATGAAACCTACAATATGACCACTGGCAAGAGAGACTAACGTGTAGAACAGTACATGATTAATGTTGCATTAGAAATGCAAAAGTGTTATTGTAAATAAAAATATGTTTTATTTAATATGGCGTATAGGCGACCTCGTCTTACGGTTCTGTACTCTGCTAATAAGATGATAAGGAAGCATATTCTCACCTTTCCGAGATAAATTATTTTTATGAGACTGATGAACCGCCCTATAGTTTCAAAGAACGTCTCTATAACGTCTCAGTTCATTTTGAAATCGCAATAGAAACTACGTTTACTCAAATTTATTGATAAAGACAGAATCAAATTGAAGAATTATATTCTTAAATGGTCGCGATTCCCTCTAGCGTATTCTGGAGGTATTCGAGAAAAACACGCTTCTGATGGTTTCAATGCGTTCAATCTATGAGTACATTAGTGAGACGTTAACAATGATTGCTCTTTTTCAGCATTTGAATGAATTGCTTCAACTTGATTCATCAGATTGTTTCTAATTAAACCTAAATTTATAAACAAAACAAAAACGTTTAAACAAGTATTTAATAGACACTTCTTCAGATAATTTTCTGCACTCAGAAATGGATGAGGCAGGCAATATTAACTTGTTTAAAGTTTATTGCTGTTTCGCATGCTACATACGTACCATAAATTGTGTTACGTAATGCTGTAGCAAAAAGCGGAGATTTATCGCCGGAAAAATTCGTATTGATACCAAAAAAGTGGATTATACTGGTTTCTATCTTAATCAATTAATTCGTCTACATTTTGTGTTGTCAGAATCCTTGTGGGTCCTTGGTACAAAAAAGTCAGTTTACGAAAAAGTGAGTCTCTCTGTGCCTGTCTGTTTATCTCTGTGACTGTCTATATTTCACAGTGATTGTATCTCTCTAAGTCTGTATGGTTGTGAACTACGTTAACGGATAAATTTTAAGCACAATTTTTAGCAAAACCGATATTACCCCAACGATCTGACAGATATCGCGGCCCCTTACTTTTGAGACGTATATTTTATTTTTTGAGAGTAGGTACTTAGTAATAAGCCTGAACGACATTTTCAATTTTTATTCAAAAATTACTTAAAATATTTTAAATAATTTTTTGTCGAATACAGTGAACTACGATTATATCTAGTGGTGCTACAGAATGACACAGACTTTCCTGTATTCATTTTCTATTTCCTTCGGTGTCGGCTAGCTATTCGGACTTGTCACATTCTCTTGCCAACTACTGTCTATTTCCGTCCAAAGTACATTTTTTGACACTTTATTTATTTTTCGATTTCCTAATTGTTGAACGGAATTTAAGAATATTAAAAAATAGTAAAACCTCATCCTAAATGACAATTTTCTTTAAAACATTTGGAGCCGTTTTTAAGAAAATGACATTTAAGCACTACTAAATGTGTGAAATGCAAACAAAAAACACAAAAGAGGAATTCTGGCTTCACCACGTGGTAGAGGATGTTTTTCTTAATTTAGCAATTGGTTTTATACACTTTTTCGTTATCAGGACCGAAAAGAAAATCCGCCGTTTTTTCGCACAACATTACATAACTTTCCGTATATATCGAATTCTCTGAATTTTCAAAAACTGAAAAATTAAAAAAAATATCCGGAGTTTTCGGTTGAAAAATAAAACTCTCAAAAATATTTGGTAGGTACAATATCGGTAGATTTTTATGAATAAACTCTGTTCTTCAAAATATAATTTTTAAATGAGATCATTTACATTTTTTGAAACTAACGACATTCGCAAACTTTTACGTGAAATCAATGTAAAGTTTAAAACAAGATTTTCTCAAAAGCGGTCCCAATTTATTCTTTACATTTTTTAACTGAATAGTGCAAAGTAAGTTTATAAAAGATCGATTGTCGTTGAACACTCCGTATATTTGAGTATTGCAAAAGTTACAAATAACGCGAGAAAGTATGTACTGTTGTTGCGCTACCAGTTTTTATTATGAACTTACAAAAAAAATATATGAAAATACCTTCCAAACACATCACGCTAAGATGCTGAAAATAGACATTATTATTTAAAATATATTTTCCACAAGGAAATCATTTGATATAACACAGAATGAAACACTGCCATTTAGCGAAAAATACACAGCTTCGTTTAGGATAAAACCATTACGAAAAAGGGCAAGTTTTGAGCGGAGTCATTTTGCTTGTGTAGTACACTGGCGTTCTGAAGTATTTCCGGGAGGCGGACGCGGTGCAGTCCTGAACGCTGAGCGCTTAGAAAGCGCACGCGCTGTTTCCAGGCGCCAAGGCAACTGGTCGGCGCGCCTCGGCCCGATCCGAAGAGGCTTAGGAGACTCGGCATCACCGAAGTCACTGCATGCCTCTACCCGGGTTTTGGGTCCCCACGGTAGCTGGATTTTGGACATTATCTGCACAGCTAGTGTCGAATTTAGCTAGTATCGAATTTAGCCGCTGTCTGGAGGAGAATTCTAGTGGCCAGCTGCTCTCTTTTCAGTGGTTTCTCCGATTATCACCAGGCGAACGCCGGAAGAAAACCATAATAAACGAGCCACGGACCGCGCAGGATTATTCCTTCTTCTTCCTTGTCCATTGCAATACACTACCACATTGTCAGAAGAACAGTCGGGAGCTCAGAGTTTGTCCCGGCTAGTGAGATGCTCCGTTTATGGGAGTCATCTGGTACGGGGAAACCCCGAAAGACGACGTGTAAGTCGGCGCCGGATATCGCATTACAAAGGGAGATCACCGCCACCTCCCGCAAACAAGCATGCACTGCACTTACGGGACTAGTGACCTTAGTAGTTGACGCACCCGGAAACACCAATCAATCAATCCATTCATGGGCCCGATCCGGCCTGACCGAGCCGTGGCCAGCCCGGGAAGCCGGCGCTGCGTGTCCGAGGTCGGCGAAGTGGGTCAGAGGTCGAGCGGCCACGTCTCGCGCCCCGCTCCCCGCCACGGGGTCGTCAAGGGCACGCCGTCGCCCTTCCTCCCCCCTCCTCCCAGGTGCCACGCGACCGGGCAAGGGCGCCGTTAAACGCACCGCCTCACCTCCAGCCCCCGCCGGAATACGTTATTCGGATTTATTGTTCTAGGCTTCTATCTGACCTCAATCTCGAATGCGTCTAGCCAGCTCCGCAACGTTCTCGCTTTGCTGGGAGGCTGCGTGAATTTATTCTGGAGAGTATTTACTCTAACGTGTTGACATAATGGACACCACGAGACGTGACTCACTGCGAGTAATTTGATTTCTTTTTCACCCAAAATAATTTTCATTTCTCGTGCTTATTCATCGTAAATGTGGTTGTTTTTATTTTTTAATGTTATGGTCAAAAATGTTCTCCTATCAGAATAGTTATAATGCCTCTATGGCTGAGAGTATTAGGTACTAATTTAACTAGTGTCAATTCCAAGGGCTTCTTGTAAAGTAACCCCAAAAGTATAAAAATTTTTATCGAAATTGCGAAATCACAAAATCGCTTTAGGTCGGGACAAATTAATCGCAGAATATTCTTTCAATCACCCTACGAATTGTTTGAACGCTTATTTTGTTTACAGACGGACAGACAGACAGACAGACAGACAGTCACACATACATTCAAGCAGACAGATAGACTGACGGTCGATTTGAAAAAAAAACGCTATTTAGGAAATAAGAAACTACAAATTGTAGATTCTGACTGGATACGTATTAAAAAGTAATTTACTACATATATGTGCAAGAAACATTCTTTTACGGTATCAAGAAGCCACATATAAAGTTTTTCTATCGAGAAAATGGCACTTTTCGCCACAGAATGAACATATTCATGCATGAACATTCCCTATTTCACGTATTTTACTTCATGTATGTGTATTTAACAAGTAAACATCACAACTCAAGTTTGTTTTCTAATTGCGTTTTCTAGCCAAAGAGCCTTTTGAGCATTTTCTTGTAGGAAATCAGTCCTCAACTCTGCATTGTAGTGAAATCAGTCCTCAATCAGATTGCAACTCTATTTCAAGCTTTTGGGCGTCACATTGAGTTTTCCACCGTTTAGTAGCATTGCATTAGAAGCAGTCCTCTGAATGACACCATGCACTTTCCAAGACATAATATATTCTATATGAAATATACATTTTTACCTCGAAACGATCAGAGTTTTCGAAACGGAAGTCCGATTCCCGTGAGAGAATGAGAGAGAGGTTATAGATATTGACAATATATGAGAACAGAGACGAGAGAATCTCAAGTATGAATGACAGATCACACTATTATGCCAGCTACGACCAGGGACTGAATACCGAAATAATAGCGGTAAAGGTATTTATACCGGTATAGAAATACCTTTACCTCTATTATACCTTTATTCAAAATACCTAAAAAAATACCGGTATAAGACGTCAAATACCGGTATTTTTAGAGGTATTTTACCTTTATTCGACGTCTATTCCGGTAAAATACCTCTATTTACAGGTATTTTACCGGTATTTTCTTATGAAAATACCGGTATTTTCATGAGAATACACTCATGCGCATTTCAGTATAATCATACAGGTTCGGAGGGGAAACATTCTGATTTTTTACGCTGAGATGGCTCAGAGGAACAATTATTTACTCCGCAGAGTTTCTGATCGGGTGTCCTAGGGTTCGAGTCTCAACGTTGGCGTATTTTCGTCACCAGACATTCAACCTAGGTCGAGTTCTGTTGTTGGTTGAGAAAGAATTATTAAAATAGTCTGGGCACGCGAAGGCGTGTTTGGGGGAGCGAACGCGCGATTGGCGAGCAAACGCGCGTTTGGCGAGCGAACGCGCGTTTGGCGAGCGAACGCGCGTTTGGCGAGCGAACGCGCGTTTGGCGAGCGAACGCGCGTTTGGCGAGCGAACGCGCGTTTGGCGAGCGAACGCGCGTTTGGCGAGCGAACGCGCGTTTGGCGAGCGAACGCGCGTTTGGCGAGCGAACGCGCGTTTGGCGAGCGAACGCGCGATTGGCGAGCGAACGCGCGTTTGGCGAGCGAACGCGCGTTTGGCGAGCGAACGCGCGTTTGGCGAGCGAACGCGCGTTTGGCGAGCGAACGCGCGTTTGGCGAGCGAACGCGCGTTTGGCCAGCGAACGCGCGTTTGGCCAGCGAACGCGCGTTTGGCCAGCGAACGCGCGTTTGGGGAGCGCGCGTGGTCGGGCCTGCGGACTCTGCCAGGATATGACCTTCGACATCTGTTGTGAAAGAACGAAGGCGATGGAAATCTGACATCGGTTGATAAGACTTCATGCAACCAACGTTCCTTGGCGCATTCCGATTCTCGGAATCAGTTTCCCTTTTAAGAGCTGCCAGAACTGCGCGGTTGCGTAGGCAGTTTCCGGAGGTCAGCGTTTCGACCCATGGGCGTCTCCGGTTCGGCAGAGGATAACGCACTCGACCTATATACTCCAAGCTATTAATTTCTTTTCGCAGTGAGTAGAACTGAAATATGAGAGAAGGATGTTTGACCGTAGGCCCCAACAAACGCTTTGCCGAATGTGTACTGAGAGTGAGAGAGAGAAAGAGAGAGAGAGAAAGAAATCGAAAGAGAACGAAAGAGAGAAAGAGAAAGAAAGAGCGTGTGTATATAGCGCGAGAGTGTATAGAGCGTGAGTCTATTGCGCATGAGTGTATAGAGCGTGAGTCTATTGCGCATGAGTGTATAGAGCGTGAGTCTATTGCGCATGAGTGTATAGAGCGTGAGTCTATTGCGCATGAGTGTATAGAGCGTGAGTCTATTGCGCATGAGTGTATAGAGCGTGAGTCTATTGCGCATGAGTGTATAGAGCGTGAGTCTATTGCGCATGAGTGTATAGAGCGTGAGTCTATTGCGCATGAGTGTATAGAGCGTGAGTCTATTGCGCATGAGTGTGTAGCGCGCGTGTGATTCGTGCAAGCGTGTGTTAGGCGCGCTAGTTTGTTCGGCGCGCGCGTTTGTTCGGCGCGCGCGTTTGTTCGGCGCGCGCGTTTGTTCGGCGCGCGCGTTTGTTCGGCGCGCGCGTTTGTTCGGCGCGCGCGTTTGTTCGGCGCGCGCGTTTGTTCGGCGCGCGCGTTTGTTCGGCGCGCGCGTTTGTTCGGCGCGCGCGTTTGTTCGGCGCGCGCGTTTGTTCGGGCGCGCGCGTTTGTTCGGCGCGCGCGTTTGTTCGGCGCGCGCGTTTGTTCGGCGCGCGCGTTTGTTCGGCGCGCGCGTTTGTTCGGCGCGCGCGTTTGTTCGGCGCGCGCGTTTGTTCGGCGCGCGCGTTTGTTCGGCGCGCGCGTTTGTTCGGCGCGCGCGTTTGTTCGGCGCGCGCGTTTGTTCGGCGCGCGCGTTTGTTCGGCGCGCGCATTTGTTCGGCGCGCGCATTTGTTCGGCGCGCGCATTTGTTCGGCGCGCGCGTTTGTTGGGCGCGCGTGTTTGTTCGGCGCGCGCGTTCGTGGGCGTGCGCGTGTGTGGGCGCGCGCGTTTGGTGCGCGCGCGTGTTTGACTCGCACGCGTGTTTGGCGCGCGCATGTATTTGGGGCGCGTGTTTGGCGCGCGCGAGTGTGGGCGCGCGCGTTCGTTTGGCGCGCGCGTGTTGTTAGCGCGCGCGTGCGTTTGGCGCGCGCGTGGGTTTGCCGCGAGCGAGTGTGTGGCACGCGTTTGTGGCGCACACGTTTGTGGCGCGCGCGCATGTTTGTGGCGCGTGTGTGGGGCACGCGGCAGTATTTCCATTGAAAATACCGGTATAATACCGGTATAACCTTTATGGACGTCCATACCGGTATAGACGTCCTATAAAGGTATTTTACCGGTATAAAAGAATAAAGGTATTTTATACCGGTATGAAAAAATACCGGTATTTTACCGGTATTTTTACCGGTATTCAATACCTTTTCGGTCCCTGGCTACGACACTCCTTTTTCTTTCGCTACCACGTCACAGTATTTCCGCTGCCATTCCGAGCTGACGAATGGCATGTCGACAGTCGGGAAGGGAGCATTTGGGAAACGATTAGTGCCTGTAGTCTCTTCACCCCGCGTCCTCTGACCAGCCTCGTCCCGCCTTAATCAATAGCTCGCAAATAGAATCATCGCCCTTCCTGAACGAGCGCTGGCCTTCCCAAGTCCTCTCCTAGCAGTCTCCACTGCGAGTGGAACAGATTCGCAGGTGATGAGAGAGGCCTGGATAACGAGGGAGGCCGTGTAAGGGCAGTGCACGTGGCGGCCGTTAGCCTGATGAGGCGCTGCCGGCCGCCCGCCTGGCTCGCGTGACCCGGGCGGCGGCTCGCGCTCCAGCGCGGAGAGAGATAAAAGAGTTGGGTCGGAGGCCCAGCCCGGGCAGCGCGCCCGCCCCCCCCCTCACGCTGCACGTGTGGGCTGCGGAAGGTTCATGGACTGATTGGTTAGTGATTCCCGGCGAGTCAACTGCCAAGATCATTAGTTCCCTAAATATAGTCTTCTTCTTTTCCAGGATTAGGCATAAGTGCCTGTTCCGTTTTCTCTTGCATTCCAAGACCATCTCTTCCTGGGTCTTCCGACATCTCTTCGTCCTTTCGCATGATACTTCATCACTAGTCATCACTTCACATCACTAGTTAATTTTTTAAATTGTTCACCATTGTGGTCTGCTATTGGGGATGTATTTGTGCGATATAATTTTGAAATTTGTCTAATTCATATTGGTATATACGTAATTTGATAATGCGTGATAACTTGTTGATTTTTCTTTTAATGTCAGGGCGACGTGTTTGTTGCCAGAATTGTCTTAGGTTATATTTGGATTCAATAAGATTTAAGATATTTATAGGGAGAGATCGAGTATGAATGTACGGTTTAATGTGTGTACTGGAATATTTATATGCATCTACAAGTGATTTAGTGAATCTTTCTATTTCTATGTCAATTTCTCTTCCTGGGTCTTCCGACATCTCTTCGTCCTTTCGCATGATACTTCATCACTAGTCGTGGAATTCTTTCTTCATCCATTTTCTCAACATGCTGCTTCCATAATTCTCTGTATTCTTCTATATTTTCATTTATATTATATATATCCAGTTCTTATCAGATATATTTATTTTTTGTATGGTCTTGTTTTACGCAGCCCTTACCTTTCCTGAGAAATCTCTTAAATGTAATGCACGTTTTATCGCGGGAGGTGGCGGTGACCTTCCCCGCTGGATGGCGAGATTAGCCATCGACTTGCACTTCGGCTTGCGGGGTTTTCCCAATCCAGGTATCACCCATCAGAGGGTCACCGCTCTAGTCGCGACAAACTAAGTTCCAGACTAGTCTCCCAACACACGTGGTAGTGTACTGCATGTAAATGTGTGTGTAAGGGTGAGGATAGGACAAGGAAGAGGAAGGAAGGATAGCGCGCGGTTTGTGGCCTATTTGTTAGGGTACTACCCCAGCATTTGCCCTATTATGATGAGATAAACCACGAAAAACTACCGTTCAGAGCAGTGGATCGCTAGAATTCTCCTCTAGACAGCGGCTGAATTCGTCCTAGCTATGTAGCTATACTCTAAAATCCTGCCACCGTCGGGGCTCGAACTCTAGGCAAGAAGCATTGCAGAGGCATCAACTGATGCCCTAAGCCACCTAAGGGTTCATGGAAAATTATTCGGCTATCTGAAATGTTTATTCTAAGCAACATTATCCCAATATCACTCCAAATTAGCTATTATAACCGCTACACGAATGAGTAAAACAGATACATTGTTCATATCTTTGCATTAATGTCATAGGAACTAATTGAGGTGACGAAGTTTAGTGTTTGCTATGTGGGAGTTAATGATACTTCAAAGTCAGGCCTACATGGTTTCATTTTAAATTACGTTGCAGATTACAGTTTTTTGTAGTTCTACAAACTTTCTACGAAATGTTAGGGGCTGCTGAACGCAATTTGGAAATTGCTTATCTACAATTCGATCATCGTGGATATTACTGATCTAAATAATGATGACCATTATTGACTTGTAATTGTACTTGGGTAGAAGCCGTAAACCAGTGCTCGTTTTGTTGACGATTCAAGAACGTTTTTATGCCCCCGTCCGTGGTGCACGCAAAGATCTGAGAGCTAAGCAGTTGGCGTCGTGAAGCGCAAGCAGCTAATGCACCCTCGTAAACAGCGAGCGGTAATTGAATTTAGATACAACTAGAATCACTTTTCGATTTTGTGCATTCAGGCATGGGAAATTTATTAATAGTAATTTTAGTACTTAAAAAAATGCATTTTTCTACATGCCCATTTCTACCTGTAGAGTATTATTTGACAATGTTTATCTTATCTATGTGTTTAAAACATAATGGGATTCGTTTTAAAAAAATTGATATTACTGTTCAATCAAATTTTGTGATTTAAATTAAAGATAGTGGTACCTAGATGTGTTATCACTTGCGTTTATTAACTGTTTTTTTAGTAAACATAATAAATTTTAATAATATTGAAAACTAGCTGAAGTACCCCGCGTTGTCGTGGTATCTTTCACAATAATAATTTATTAAATATGAAGAGGTATTCCATTTATTCCCGCCATGCCGCGGAGCGTACTTGTGTCTATTCTATTGTATCGACGCGCTGTCTTGTCCAGTTTCTATCTGCCTCGCTCCTATTTAGAAAACCCTGTCTTCCTCATTAAAAATGTTTACATTTTTTTAAATTGGGGTTCCAGCTCCCAAACTTCACTCGCTTTGTAACTAAAATTAATGAATAAATCTACAATAAAAATACAGTACACTCACATATTATTTTTATGGAATTTTGTATATTTTACCTATACTTTCAATCAGTTGCCACATTGTGAAACTTATTTTTCATATTTCTACTAATGTATTAATAGGGGCAACTGAAAAATAAATATAAATAGAGTGATTTTAATTGAATTGGAATGCGCACTTAAGAGTCCTTGATAAACGGAAAGGTGCTATTCACCACTTATAAAATTATATATCCAAAAATCCGTCATCATACAGTGGATCCCGGCTTGACCGAAGTTTTTCTGTAATATAAAAATACCTCTTTGTTCTATTTTCAACAACCTTGGAAAACAATGTTGACACACATTCAATTCCTTCCATTTCTCTTTACTGTTTTATTTCAATTGTACTTATTACCAAACTTACTATTATCAGTTTAAATAACCATTACTTCACCACCCAAAGGTACACTTTCTCCACTATAATAAAATAATTCCCTCCAAAAATTCAACCATCTGTTACAGTTTCAGCATAATACGTAAATCATTCATAGTGCGGTTTATTCTCACGCGTGCAAGTCGCAAATACTTAATAAAATAATACTTAAAGTACTAGAACTAAACTAATAACTATTTAATGTAGAACACATGTGTGCATTCATACCTTTTTACGTCAATATCAAACATCCATCAGCAAAAAGGCGTTTTCCAAACATTCCTTACTTCTCTCTTGTAGACTTAATACATTCACGCCTAGATACAATTAAAATCAATATTTAAGTAACTTTTATAGATAGAGAGGGGAAAACTAAGAATCATTTCTGTTTAGACAAATGACAGTAATAAACAAACAGTCCTCTAAATACACAATTCTGTGAACTGATGAACTCAATCGTAGATCACCGTCGTCATTCTCTGGTGATGCGCAGCTAAACACAATTGCACATTGATGTATTCTTGAATCTGTGATGAAATGCTAAACGAAAGAAGTCTAGAAAAGTTGCAAATATATTAAGATTTACGGTAGTAAATCATAGCCTATAATACTCCTGACCTTCAAAAGAAGCTAGCGCCAAAGTTTCATCGATATTGATCCAGTATATTCAAAGATTATCGCGCTCTAACGCAACGCCCTTGTGTCTTTATATATTAGTATAGATAAGGATAGATAATAGAATGACAGCTTATCTGTCTTTTGTTCATCACTTTATTTTGAAGACTAATAGTACAATTATAGCTGAAATTGTTAAGATATATTTGCATCATGAGGTTAGTGTTTGCGAAATGCAGATGGAGCATTTTATTTTTTTTAAATTTAACTGTTTTCAATTACAAAGATTGGCGAATATGTTTTTAATTTATTTTTTTGTAAAGGAGTTATGATTTTTTTTTCACATGTACTCGTAAGTTCTTCGGGTCCATTTGCACCCGTTGCACTTCTAAAGTAGAACTGCTGTTAGACATTTGATGTAACACTGCGAATTCGCACTGATCAGCTATGGAAGGATTGTATTGTCATCGGAGACTATCTTCTGATATGGTTTACGATGGCAATGTTTCGTCGAGAAATATACTACCGAAGTTCTAAGAACAGCTACACAATCAGCTGGCAAAATCGAAAGCACTCTATTCTATGGCAAGACAGATCTTTTGAATATTTGAACGTAGTATTCAGATGTGTTTTTCTTCGAATATTCTATATTCCTGGATTCTACGTAACAATCGATGAATAATTTGTTGTTTTTCGAGGCAATTGACCGTTTCGGCTGTACATGCCAAATACGGAGAGAAATTTTGGGATCTTTGTGACAGTGAAACAAGTTACTTGTGGAATGTTCAACCATACATTGATAATCAAGAAGGGCAAACTTAAGAACAAAATATGGGAACGAAAATTGTGCTAAAATATCCTTGCGTTTGAAAAGTCGCAAAAAAACTTAATACAATTTCTTTTACATCATACCAGTTGATCCAGAAGCTTCTAAAATGGGACATCACTCCCGTTGAAATAATGTGCGAAAGCAAATCTTCTGTACCGATAAAACTTTTCCGGACAAAGGGTATAGAAAGGTACTATTCTACTTTTACTTTTGGTAGGGATAGTGCAAAGGTAGCGCTTAATTCACGCCAGAAAGTTTCGTGCTTACTCTTAGACAACTCTTCGGACAAATCCTTCACTTCAGCTACTTCGTTATTATTGCAACTTCTTTCGTGATCCCGCAGACTGTGTTGTTCTGTCATCCTTATATGACTTCCTGCTCTTCTAGAATGTGAGTCGTTTGAATTCCATTATAAGAGTTCCTTCTTATTCGTATTTCTCGTGAAAGACAAATTCCATTTTTATCGCAACTGACAATTTATTGATTAGTGTTTCCTGGAGCGTCAACTGCTAAGGGCATTAGAACCGTTAGTGTAGTGCATGTATTTATCACGGGATATAGCAGTGATCTTCCCTCGCTGGATGGCTTAGATCCTGCGCCGACCTACATGTAGGCTTGCGGGGTTTTCTCCAACCAGGTATTTCCCACCAGTGATGCGCCGCCCAGCCGGGACAAGCTCTAAGCTCCCGACAGGTCTCCCGCTATGTGTGGCAATGAAGTGGTATCTAGCTATGTAGCTAGTGTCGAAAATCCTGCTGTCGTGGGGACTCCCGGTCAGAGGCACTGCAGCGACATCAACTGACGCCCTGAGTAATCTAGGCCTGTGCACCTGACAAATCTTTGCACTTCCGAGATGTAAAGAAATAAAAGGGAGAATTCTCGGGGAGCGGGCGGGGAGGGGGGGCAAGGGAGACGAAGGCCAGGGGCTCATGCATAATGGATCTCGGGCAGATGTTATCCGGGCGCGTACGCAGCGCCGACCCTGGCCTTAGGCCGCGAGCGCCGCGCCGCGCCGCAACCCCGATGCATAGATACGCCCCTGGGCACAGCGCCTTCGGGCACGGCAGTGGATGCCAACGGCCCGTTGCCCCTAGCGCCAGCCGGACTGTGCGTGAGGGTCGAGCGTGTGCAGGCGAAGGCGGAGCTGAGGGTTCGCAGGCGCGTTGCTGTGCAGGGTATTGCATCGAGTTGGAGACAACATGAAATAATGCACCAGTCCACGCACTGTCCGTGCCTGCCTTTATTTATTAGTGTAGAATGCGGTTTACATAGAATGCATGCGTCACCTAAGAAGAGTGGATTTTCTTCCGCCTTTCCATTCCTGTTCAAGTACATGAAATACAATGTTCTTGGCAAATAAATCTTCTCCCGCAAAACTGCATTCTTTAAGTTATTATTTCAACCAGTATTGTTCCTCTGCAAACAGTTCGCCAAAAAAATTACGACCCTTTATTTCTATATCGTCTCCTGTATTATTTCAGTAATATACCTTTCCGTTGCGGCTCTCACACGCAATCAATTTTTATAAATGGGGTCTCTACAGAAAGAGAATTTCAGAGAGACGTGAAAAATTGCCCTTTCACTTTAAAAATATGAAGGATTTGTTTATAATAACGTATCTAAATATTCAAGTCAAATGCAATCCGCAACACATGCCAAGTTTTCGTCAAATAACTCCTTAACCAAGCGTTCTAGGACCTTAAAAACTAAAACTTTGAGGCTCAAGGCCTCAAAGAAACGTTTTTCACACCATAATCTACCGGATGAGACATTCCTCGACATTCAATTAAATTTTCGGTTCCGCGCTTCAAAACTATCAAGGCCACTTCAATATTCCAGCCCATGCTGCTGGTAGCCATATTTTGACGACACACGTAAAAGGCTTAGATTCCTCTATCTTATATTTACGCTTTCTGTATACACCAAAGACGTATACACCGTGGTTTGTGCAGTCTGACGAGGTTTATATGCATAATCATCAATTCAAGATTTGCTCTCCAGCAACAACTAGAAGTACTATTATATTTTCTTGAAGATTGTTTCTTATGCGTGCAATGAAACCATTCAATTAACGTTTTAGCGTGGTCTATAACTGCTGTATACGTAATTGTGGAGGCATGTGTGTATACAGTGTACAGTGAACAATGTGCTTACAGTGAAGAATGAAGAATGTGTTTGTGTTTTACTTGTACAAGTATTTTCGTTATCAGTAGTGATTCGATGAAATTTTCAAGTCAGCGGATTCAGACACATAGCTTTCTCAAAAGTAAAAGCAAATACTTTTTGTGACTATCACGAAAAGCTAAAAGCTAACTGTCAAAGAATATTGAATAATTACTTCAAAGGCTTTCTTTAAGAAAGAATTGTTTCAAGAAAACACTCCATGACACTGAATAAATCTTTATATTGAAAATTTCTTTTAAACATCAATTGCATTACTTTTTATTTTTATTCAATATTGTGTTAGCACATTGCAAGTTATATTTATACATTTTTAAACAAATAAATACGTTTCGTTAACAACTTTCCCTCTAAGAATGGAAATAGGAGGATAGGGATGAGTGTGGGGTTTAACATGCGAGAGTTCTCGCACGGGTACGCGGAAGTAGTAGGGCAAAATGTGTGCTATGGCACAACACAAAGAACAAACTTTTTAAATTAGCTAAAGTAAAACAGATTGAAATAAATGAAAAAAATCAAAACGCGCTAGCCTACAATACCTGAATAAATTTAAAATTATGGAAAGAATAGCGCAAGTCACCCGGCAACTAGAAACGATCTCAGCCCAAACGCACGATTTAAAAGTTGGCGGTACCTGGAAGTATGTACAACGCCCAGCTGCAAATTCATATTGTAAATAATACACCGTTTGAATTTAAACTCAAGGTGTCGGTCAAAATAATGGAAACGTCCTTTGAGCAACATTCCCATGTACCGAAGTTAAGTCTAAGCCCACTAAATTGTTTTTAATAGTAACAAATGGTATTTAGTACTCAAAGGCGAAAATAATAGTTTGATTATTTTTTGGACCGGAATTGCTTTTCTTCAGATATGTAACAACGCAGAAAATAATCCAATACTTTTTAATATAAAAATAATTTTCACTTTCCCGTATACGTACGTATACGCGGAGTGATATAATATAAGTTATGTAATGCTGCGCGAGAAAATGACAAATTTTCGGCGGAAAAAATTAATTGCCGGGCCGTGATAACAAAAATGTGGATACAACCAGTTGCTAAATTAAGAAAAAAATCCCCTAACACGTGGTGTAGCCAGAAACCCTCTTTTGTGGGTCCTTGATATCGAATAACCAATTGAAAGGAAAACGTCCGTCTGTCTGTGAACACTGCTAGCGCCTAAAAGATACGCACGATTTCTTTCAAATGGATATTTCCCGGTCGATCTGATTTTAGTCGAAGCTTTGGGATTTTGAAAAAGATTCTGCAAAATTTGGGGGTACTTTACATGAATCCCCCCGGACGTTTTCAAACGTTTCTCAAAAACGGCTCCAAATTTTTTCTTTAAATTTCTTGCATGAATAGAGTAAAATACACTTATTAACATGGCATAGGGGTCATTCCATATTAAATCAACACATTTTACATCACCATCTCAGATTCTGATGAAATTTGACACATAGGTAGTATGAATGGAGAATAAGAAAACTACAAATTTTGAGTAAAATATTTCCACCCGTTTCTGAAATACAGCCATGTAAAATTTTGCAAAATTGGGTTCCCGAAAATTTTTAAGTTGATGTAGAACCTCACCAAATTAAGATAGAGAGCTGGAACAGGTGTCATTTAGCAGCTTTCTTTATGGCCTTTTATATGTTATACAACTCAATAGGGGTTGCGTTCAAAAAGTTTTTCAAATTTGAATTTAAAATTTTGATTTAGAGTTTTTTCAAAATGCTCATCTTCAAAAAATTGAAAAAATTCTAAAATAATCCTTGTATATATCCAATCAGATGGTGCAAGTTAAAAAATGGGACTGCAATGGATTCATATGGTAATCTTTATTTAAAATGCACAATATTTACTTACTCTAGATTTTACTGATTTAAAATGCATTTTATTTCAAATTATAAGCCCTAATATATACAAATTATTAATTTAATGTTTTTTTATTGGCGAGTGTGTTATCATTTATTGTTATGATTATTAACATTATTATTATTATTATTATTATTATTATTATTATTATTATTCCTCTACCTCACGACTAAAGATGTTATCACTCGGCTGAATATAAAATCTACTCCAGGTTACAACCAGCTACTTAAGGTTCTGTTCCAAATAAAGCGATTTCTTGCACTTCCCAGTCTTTTAAATTACCTGGGAGTTTAGACAAGTTCTAACTCAAATTTTGAGGAACAAATCCCAGAGCTCCGATAAATATCGGGACGACCTGTGCTTTTACGCCCCACATTCGGCTGATCTCGATTTCCAAACTCTTGTATTTAAGACGTTTCTCTGCCTCCTTGGTAACGACGTTTCGATCGCAAGGTACAGCACCACCGACAAGTAAACGCGATTTTTTCTCCAGATTCCGGATTTGGTTTATTTGCCGCTATCGTGAGATCAGTTTGAATTTGTTGGTCGTACAATATCGTACACAATCCAACAGACCTCACCGGTTTTAGGGAGTGTTCGTATCACTTGGGGCATGTGAAATTTCAAGGGCGGTGCAGATCTGCCAGTGGAAGTAGCTACACACCCTGTTATGTCTTTTCAAGTATTCGGTCTTTGCTAGGATTGGACAAGCTGAGACAACATGATCAATGGTTTCTACTTGCTCCTGGCAAATTCGACATTTGTCACCTTGGGAAATTTTGAGAACCGCTCTATCATAATGTCGTGTTCTCAACGCCTGATCTTGAGCAGCTACTGGAACTGCTTCCCATTCTCGCTTCATTCTTCCCCTTTTAAGACACATAACTGATTGATCTTTATTGATTTTCACCTTGCCCATTCTTTTTAGATATTGTTCGTGGAGTGGTTTGTCTTTCCAAGAGTTCTTTAACATTTTTTGTGTCTCATAGCATCAGGAATTCAGTGACTGTGTTATTCGACGTGTCTTGCCTAGTATTCTTCGCTACACTAACAATGCCTCCGTTTCCCATTCTTCGGTCACTATTATAATAACTTCTGTCATTATAATAATAATAATAATAATAATTATTATTAGACTGCGGAAGTTTATGCAATTGCATATTTTTACTGATTGTCCATATCGAAATGTATATAACTTTACCTATCACTAAAAATAAAGCAAATCAAGGTCACCTTTCAGTTGATGAACCAGATACATGGGAACCTAAACATTTAAGCGAAATGAATCGTTGAGAAATAAATAACTTTGAGCAGCGTCAGCCAGTTATTTACCATCATGCAAAGGGTTAATGATGCCCAAAATTTTACAAAATACCATTAATGAAAAAACACAGTGAGTGACATAATCTTATGGTACATCAATGAATAGGCGATTGAACCTCAACCCGGAGGAGAACGTCCGAAGACTTTCTGATCGAGAAGAGAATCTTGTTGTGAAAATAATAAAGAAGAACTCTCGTCTTAATGCACCAAAAGTTACTCCACAGTTATAAATTGGCATTGGCAAGAAAGTAAATCCCGAAAACGTGCGAAAGGTACTAAGGAGGTTCAATTTCCATACCCGCGTTGTCAGAAGAAAGCCACTTCTAAGTTAAAAGAGAAATACCCGAAATGATCTGACTTCGATCCACTTCTCCACAAAAACCTGGAATATATGCACTAAAATATACCGCATACATTAAAATACGCATTTAAACTAAAAAATTGCACACATGCAAAAAAATAGGGTAGATTTGTTTTATTTTTGGTGATAGGTAAAGTTATATACATTTCCTTGCGACATGCACAGTCAGTAAAAATATGCAATTGCAGTTGCAGTTTCCTGCTGCAGGAAACTAGTTCAGAATTAATACTGATCCTGTGTAATTCAAAATTAATTATCATTTTACATGTAATTTAATTTTACATCCATCCAAAGTAAATTCGCCTGTAAATGTATTTAACTAGTTTGATTATTTATTTGATTTGTTTCAGAAAAGGATGGTGGAAAAAGTCCTACAAGTGTCTCAATATCCTTATTCATCAATCGTGTTTCTGCGGTCGACGAAAGTAAAGAGGTAAGAAATTCTACACTAAAGAATGCGTGAATCCCTTATGTAATTGGCAAAAATTATACTAATGCATGAACGTGAATGTAAAGTTCTTAGATTTTTAGTTGATACGTGGTGATTGCCGAATTTATTGTCCAAAATGTCAATCAATTACTTTTACAAGAATGATCTAATAGCATAGGTCTCTGAAATTAACCTTTGTTTCTGGAATGCGAGGAAAGTAATTGAACAGGTGACTAAAACTAATTTTGATGTGATCGTTCTAAACGTAAAGTCTTTTTGGGTACATGCAATATTTTACAATGTGGTCTGACATTTTCAATTTTATACGCATTTCGAATTTTTGATCACGCTTGTAAGTGAAATAAACATTGTAGAACTAACCAAAAATGTCAATTCCTAACTTCCAAAAGTTTAGAATAAATTGTAAAATATTCCATAAAATATAAAATGACAAAGAGTTTGAAGAGACGTCAAAATACGCCACGCGCGGTGATGGAGGAATGATTAAAAATGTATATAATACATTCCTCAAAAATATAGCTCATTTTGGATTGTATTAAACTATACAAAAAATTACAAACGTCTCAACGAATCATGAAGGTGAATTGAAACACTTGGGAAGAAATGGGTTGAATTCATAGTGAGTTTCCAGAGAGTCCTAAATTACGGACTCTTCAGTCGTTCATCTGTACTTGATGCACCAATCCTGAAGCCTCTCCAATGAGTCTGGTATCTCCAAAATCATGCCGGCTCTCCAAAACAGGGGTAAAAGATAGTCTGTAGGAGAATTCTAGCGGCCGACTGCTCTGATTGGTTGCTTTCCGAGGCTTTTCCGATCAATACTCAGATGATTACCGGAGCAGTACTTTAACAAACAGGCCATGGACCGCGTGCAATTTTTCCTACCTCTTTCTTAACCTCTGTTCTCCCCGTAATTACACACACTCAAATTACATACACTACACTATCACATACGTCGAAAGACCATTCGGGAGCTTAGAGCTTGTGCCGGTTGGGATAATGCTCGCTGGTGGGAGGTACGTGGATGGAGAAAACACCGCAATTCCACTTGTAGGTCGGCGCCCGATCTCACCATCCAGCGGATGGAGATAACCGCCACCTACAATGATAAACATGCACTACTCTTACGTGACTAGTGACCGTAACAGTTGTCGCACCAGAAAACACGATATAATCAATAATCTATTCCACAGCAAAAAATCGAGCGCATGTCCTAGCAATTTATCTCGATCTATAATAGAAATAAATAAATACTGCTACAAATGTGTTGCAGTATTGGAAAAGCAGTTCAAGAAATTGATGAGCAAGAGGAATTAGTTGTAAGGGATTTTTTTTAAATAAGCGCAAAGGATGTGCCCGATTCTGCCTTGTTGCGGTTTTTAATGTTCAGTCTTTAAAGTTCGTGCTACCTCTTCGTACGTTTGGCTTCAGGGTAGCTATCTGCAAAACAGCAAGACTTTATATGTGAACTCTAATCAAGAAAATCTCGAGAGCGGGACTAGCATCTTGCGGAATTTATTTCTCGTGCTCGTAGGCCGCTTCTGCGCCGGCGTCGACTTGCCTCTCCCCTCCATTCCACGCGGGCGTTGACTCCTTTCTCCCCTGTCCCGGCTACTCACAAACGATGCAAAGATAAATATGAAAAAAGAAGTTAATGGTCAAATATAAAAAAAAGCTCTTTGTGTATGGAAGGGGGTTTCCCCGAATGACTCAACTTATATTCTAAGAAGTTTCCCCTCACAATGCAGTTTTCAACATATTTTCTTCTTTTCAATACAACAATGAACAATGTATTCTCGCAACACGTATTCTCGCAACGAGCAAATTCTCGATTTTCATTCTTATGAAATGTAAGCAATTGCTCCTCGGCCAAGCAGTTACTCATCAACTGAGAAATGCTCAAAATAAGAGCAATTACTTATGTATTTTATTCATACTGCTTGAAGCAATTGCTTTCAAAACACGAGAAGTAATAGCTCATTTGTATTCATATCACCCAATAGCTCTCTATATTATTTAACTAACAATTTCTTATGTTTTTATCCTATGTTAACTTATTGATGATCGGCTATTTAATTATCTGACTCGGTATGTTTAAATTTACCAAAGACATGCATCACTGTTACATGCATTATGTAACTATTTCACAAGCCCGTTTCTTCTGTCAAGAGGAACCTTGTAGAATGAATATATTATAACGTGAATCCTCCCGCATCTCTTGTGTACTTTCCGCTTTGCACAACTACATATTTATTCATTGTACCTATCATTCCCCAGTTTTTCGAGACTCTTTATATTTATTAGAATTATGAGAGTAGTAATTGACCGGTCCGCCCAAACAGACATTGATGAAGTTGTAACGCCATGGCGATCTCGTGCTAATGGGCTGCGGATTTGAATCCAATTTGTTCGTGAAAGTTTACCTGTGTGTTGTGGTATGGTGGGCATTCCCATCCATCATGAATTACCTTTCCAATCATATCCTTTTTTGGAGCTTGATATTTGAGACACATTAACATTGCATCTGAATTTCTTTTGATTGACTAACTGATTAGCGCTTCCGGGCAAGTCAACGGCTAAGGTCATTAGTCCCGTAAGTGTGATGCATGTTTCTATCGCGGGAGGCGGGAAGTGACCTTCCCCGCTTGATGGCGAGATCCGCGCTGACCATAGTCGGCTTGCGGGGTTTTCCCCAACCGGGTATCTCCCACTATCTACCATCATCGCGTCCGGTCAAGCTCTAAGCTCCCGGCATGCGTGAGTGTAATGTATT
>JAHLJT010009355.1:33500829-33552156 GCA_031308135.1 Acheta domesticus
AAATAATTTTGGCCAACTTTTGCGGTGAAATACTCCTCTGTGCGTCGTCTGGTCAGTTGTGTAGTGGATTAAGCCAGGAAGTATCGCTGCTACGTGCCCTCTGTTGTATCATGAAAAATCATTGCCTTCAACGTCTTCAGCAATTGATCTTGGAACATTGTAGTTTTAGTTCCTGGAAATGCTTCGTAATGACCGGAAAATAATCGTGTCTTCGATTTTCAGGTAATTCGTTTTGGGTTGCTTTTTATTTTTGTCTGTTCGACTGATTCAGGCCGGATTAACCGGATGTATTCGTTACCTTCTTGATTGAACTTGATGGTACTCCCGTACACGGTTTTTAAAGTGCTCAAACTTCTGACTGTGTTGTTGCCACTTAGATCTACATTGTCACTTTCTTGAAGAGAACTGAAATAAGCAGTCTTTCTAGTCTTCTGCAATATGTAACAGATCAAAAAACGAAGTGGACTGGGTTTGGGAAGCAAAGGAAACATTACAAAATTAATTTACCTTTTCTACTCTCCTTCCCTAACGAACGAATATGATTAATTAAGCTTCAGTTCACTTGTTTTCCTCGTGTTGTGAAAATAGTGCGAGACAAATAATATTAAGAACCCCGTGTGCATGTCACTTTAAATCTCTGCCGTTCCAAATAAAATAGAGATTTATTAGGTTCATCACTTGCGAGAATTGTTGTTAGTTATTGGCCCCCAGCTCCCAAGGCCGAGATAACGTCAGCATAGCTTCCCTCTATACTTTGATTTATTCAGAACTGTCTCTGACGTAAATCAGCTGGTAGAGTGTCATGCAATCTGAAGGTTGAACGCCACCGTAGTGATGTCATTGTAGTTTAGTTTAGTTTAGTTTAGTTTAGTTTAGTTAATGCCTTATTTTACGTGGCGAGACTCGGGCCATCAGGCCCGCTCTTCCGTCTGACCAATATTAAGAACCCCGTGTGCATGTCACTTTCAATCTCTGCCATTCCAAAAAAATAGAGATTTATTAGGTTCATTCACTTGCGAGAATTTGTTGTTAGTTATTGGCCCCCAGCTCCCTAGGCCGAGATAACGTCAGCATAGCTTCCCTCTATACTTTGATTTATTCAGAACTGTCTCTGACGTAAATCAGCTGGTAGGGTGTCATGCAATCTGAAGGTTGAACGCCACCGTAGTGGTGTCATTGTAGTTTAGTTTAGTTTGTTTAGTTAATGCCTTATTTTACGTGGCGAGACTCGGGCCATCAGGCCCGCTCTTCCGTCTGACCACGCAAATTTCTACTACGCTCCTTTCACCTAGCGGAGAAAGAAGGTATTATCTCGGGCGACGAAACAGGCGATTTGAATTTAGCTCAGAGGCGTCATTTAGGCTTGAGGATCTTTTACATGCAAGTAAATCTACTAACATGGGCCAGCCGGCTTTACTTCCTCTCCGCGGAAGGCGTACGAAGGATTTTTTCGCCCTTAAAAATCCACGGCTTGGATCGGGTTTGACTTGGGTATGACAGTCCGGCACGCTAACCGTCACACCATCGAATCCGCATAGTGACATGTAAGCTTCTGATTGGATGACACCGTAATAGCTGATGACCTGTCAGAAGCAGCAGTAAATAAATTGCCGTAAATCCTTGCACTGGAGATGCCCCACGTCAGCGCAGAAGGCACGCGAAGCCCCAGACAGCGGTGCCCCCTCCAAAGCCATCTACTGCCGCTGGCCAACGTTACCTCAGTCGTTCAATGCGATGTCGCCACGCGTTGATCGTCAGTGACACTTGATGATCCTCTCCGAAGATCTCGATTGCACTACTTCCATTCGCCGCCAGTCGCATCACGTCACTCGATAATCGCTCTCGCAGTCGCCCACCCATTTCTATTCGTTGATGGGCAGAAAGAGAAATCAGGGAGACACTAAGCAACGCTTCCCATGTGCTCACGAGACATTTTCCGCTCTTAAGAGAGTTTACTACACGGTACGACTGTAGTTGTCGTACATTATCGTGAAGTAACTATTTAGATATTTTCACGAAGTATTAATCCCTCTGTCAAAATTGTATTTTCCACCAGCCGAGCTCATAATTTTGTACGAGTGTATAATCACATTTTAACTGCAGTTGTTATATTTTAATTTTCAAGTGCACTAATGCGTTGATTTGGTTCAATTTGGAATACAGTATGAGCATGTATATCACACAGATATTAAAAAAATGGTATACTTTGAAAACATTATTACCATCAATTTCATCTTACAATTATTGCAACGTGCTTCCATGAAGTGTTGCGGGCGTATCGCAAGTGCGATGGAAGCTGCCCTTGAGGGTTTGCTAACAGTGGAGGCTCTGACGCAGAGCCGCGCCCTCCCGGAAGGCATCTGCACCTGGATGGAGCGGAGCGGAGGACAGTGGCGGGGCGATCGCCTGGCGCAACCTCAGCGCCCGGTCACGTCCGCCCGCGGGCGACCTCCGCCCCTCCCTCCGCCCGCGACACGCCCGCGCCGCCCCCAGACTCCCGCGCCGCCCGCCACATGGCCGCGGCGCTCGCCACCCGCCGTGTCAAAACTACGGGCACCACCTGCGTCAAAAGGCGCTTACTCTCACAGCAGCGGCGGACCCAGACCATGCCCACCCCCCAAAAGTGCCTAGAGTTATCGTTTGTTACATTCTTTTTATTGGGCAAAATTGATTTAAATGTTTATTTACATGATAATTATGTAATTATTTAAAAACAAATATTGTATAGAATCATATATAGGTCTACACAACAAAAATAATATATAATATTATAAAAAAATCGTTTATCATTTAACAAAAATCTGTGATTGTCCCCTCTAAAATGATGGGCTGGATCCGCCCCTGTCTCACAGCAGGGATTTTTTATTAGCAGTCAAAAAATAGCGCGGTATTTATCAGAAATTTTCACAGGATTCTCCTTCTACCTTTGAAGTTCGTTTCCTTGCATTTCATGAGGCGTTGAAAATTATGAAATTAAATCCTACAAAAATTATATTTCACTTTCTATGGAGAATGACACCTCAAAAATGAACGAGTGGACGTGATTATATACATGTAAATGAGAAATATTGCTGCATGTGGCCACTGATCTTTACTCACCGTGAAAGAAAATCAATGAATGTACCTAGAAATACTTAAAAAAATGGCATATTATACATGTTCATATTTTCGTTTGGCATTTTGTTCATTTCTTAATGTTTGTGGCTTTGGTGGCCTGTATGAAATCACATTGAGTTGTGCCGTGCTATGAGGTGGGTGTGGTTGGGCCCACTTGAATGGTTCAGCATTTCCAAACGCTGCGTGGATATGCTAATTCGCTGAGGAGGGTGGGGAACCTTGAAGCGTGTCACTCGATTGCGTGATCATCAGACCGCGTTGTTTACTGGCGATCGGTCCAACGTTCGCTCTCAGTTATTTCGGTTTCATTGTTTATTGGTAATCACCGACCATTTCTCAAGTGGATCCTGCCGTAATGTTTCCATGTTTTTAATGTTACAATATTTTATTGTACTGGGTCCACATTGAAGATCTCATTCTTGAATAAGGATCAAAACTGCGTAGGAATAGTGTAAACTATTAGTTGTTACCAAAGAAACATTTAAATTATTAATTGTAAATTGATGACTGATCAATACTTTCTTTTTTAACGACGCCTTTATTTGCTATCTAAATGTATTTTTTCTACTGGCGTTTATTGAATAAACGCACCTGTGGGAGCTGCTCCAAATGATTTCTTCGCGAGAGCCAGCGTCCGTCGTATTCGAACCAATTGGTTCGCTTGCGTTTCCCTTTCATCGAATGGAAGCCGCGCAGTGCGAAGAGTCGTGGCTTGATGTGTCATGAAGCAATGCCATCAAATCGAAACGCGCCTTCCCTGCAGGCGCCGTTTACAGCTTCAGCGCAATCTCTCGCGGGCGCGGCAGTCATTTGCCACCAGCGCCTCCGCCGCCAGCCACCAAAGAAGATAGCTACCGCCGCCGCCGCCGCCACCGCCGCCAGCCACCGCCGCCGCCACCGCCAGCCGCCGTCGCCGTAAAGAGAGGCTCCTTCGCTCGCGAGGACAGGCGTTTGCACGCCGGCCGCTTTCAATTCACAGGAATTAGAATAGCATTCTTCAGCGCCGGACGCGAGCAAAAAGGTGACTGCGGAGATGGCATAATTCCTGCCTCAATGGAAGTCCTCTCTGCGTTATAGTTTTCTTAGATACGTATGAACTTCAGCCTAGCAGTTTTTAATTTGAAGTTTTTGTATGTACGTTCGATGTAGAATAGTAGTTATTGCAATCAATATTCTGAGACTAATAGGGTGTACTTCGTTTGGTATTCATTATGCCGATATGAACATCGTACATTCTCTTTTGGAAGGGAAATGTAGGACTATATGTTGTCAGAGGATGACTAGTACTTATTCCTGTTTTGTAACCTTAATCAGGGGAAGATTGTTCCGAGAACCATAATAGCGTAAGAAGTAACTCATTGTATCTTCGTTTTCTAGGAACGCAAATTTGTATAAAACTGACCGCTCATTCAACCGCGATCTAGGAATCTAGAGGCAAGTCCTTAACGCAACTAAAGACTCCATTTAATGTCACCTAGGCAGTTGAAATCGGCACTCATCAATTTAGACACACTAATCAGATGCGATGGTCTTTATAGTCGAGGGAGCTGTAGGAATGGCACCCAAAAAATTAGCGCCTCGGCTTGAAGGCCGCGTTTGAAATCTCGTCCCTGGCACGGATTTTGTACGTTTCTTTCGTTGTAGAAGCGTTTCTACAAAGGGCCCCGCGTCCTGATACCCGGTGCGCCCACGGGCTCGAGATAACATATTTTTGAATATTTGGAATGATATCCATAATCATTCCATAATATTATTAATAGAGGTCAAGAAATCAAGCACGTGCATATTTTTGAAAGAAACGAAGTGGAAAGCAGGCAAAAGATACCTCTCGAGTTCTGCTGCACGAACGTCCACCCGGGCGTCGCTGCGTGAAGGCGCGGAGCGGAGGGGGGGGGGGAGGCGGTGACGCACCGGGGCTTTGCAACCACGCGGCGGGCGAGTGGCGTAAGGCGCGCCCACTCACCTCGCGCGCCACCGCAGACGCGATTGAGGCAAACGGCGACCGACAACCTATCGGCACACTACAACCAACTTCACGCGGCAGGTAATTAATTGAAACATGCCTTGCTAAATTGTCTATCCTTGTCTGTTGTTCCTTTTTTTGGTGTGTGTGTGTGTATTCTATCTACATAGATGTGTGTTTCCTAATGATGGAAAAATGAACCTTTTTCGCTTTGATGATCGAACACGTCACATGAATCGAAGTGAACATAGTTTCAATGCACGTCTGCAGTTCTTTGTGGCGCCCGTATGAGGGAATGGGGTGTGGCAAGTGCAGGCAGAGTAGAGGCGGCGGCGGCTGCCGGACCTGGAAGCTTCTCCTCTGAGCGCCCTTTCCCTTTCCCTTCCACGGCTGCTCTCCATAAATCCTGTGTGTCGTGCTGGCAGGAGAAACAGACGGCACGCTCAGCGGGACACTGGGCCCGGTATCTGCTCGCCGCCTCCGTCTCACCTCCGCGCTCCACGTAGGCACTCTTTGCGCCCCCGCCGTCCGCCCCCCCCCCCGGCCCACATCGTCGATCTCATCCCCTCTGTCGTCCCCTATCCCCTCGTCCTCATCGCCCCGGGTCGCGTCCTCGTCGCGTCCTCGTCTTTCCCTCGTGTTGCCCCCAAGGCCTGGTCAGCACCTTCGCCTGCCGGCGCTCCCTTCGGCATATGCCAATGCTTCATTGATGATTTTGAGACCGGACAAATATGTAGTATTAAACATCAAAATATGTACATAAATATGTAATGAAAATAGTTAAGACATATGTAATAAATAGGATAACTAATTTTACCAAATAGGTATAAATATGTAATAAATATGTAAATAGGATTATAATACGTAATATTAAAATTATTCATACTTTAAACAACCATTTACATAGCACACAAATTAGATTTAAAAAAAAATGTCCTAAATAAATTTTAAAATTAATACAAAGTTTTGAAAACATTTTGGAGAGCACAAGTTTGATGCACATTTTTGCGTCATACAACTTCTTCGTCAGTAGTAAAAGCTTCATCTACTGTAATCCAGGACCGTAGTTTAGCAGCCACACTAATCACAATAGAAGCCTTTGCACAAACTGGCGGTATCTACCTACAGCGTAGGGAGGTCGCAAATTTTTCTCAGAAATTCAGGTGAACTGCAACCTTAATTTCTGAGAAAAATTTGTGACCGGCGGCGGCGGCTGAATTGTTAAAAAATACCTCCTTTTTATAAAAATGTGTAATCAAATTGAAGAAAATTGATAGAATAAGAAATATATTGTGAAAACAGCAAAATATGTAAAATATGTAATATACTACTAAATATGTAAAAATATGTAAGAAAAATTGGATATTGTGTTAGGAGGGTGATGATTCGCCAAGATTACAATTTTGTGGAACGGTAGTAGAAAGACAAAAAATATGTAGTTACATAAAAATCCGGACTCTATTAGATGATATTAAAAAATAGCTACTAATTTTTTAAAGACGCTGCTGACTCGGAAGACACTCTCATTCCGAGCTCGCCTTCATACCAACCCGAACAATGGGCAAAGTATAAGCGGCCTAAACACTTCCTGGAGTAAGAGAAATCTGAAACAGCGAAATGAGACTTGAAACATAAACTTCGTATTGCACGCGCAATGTGCTGGCCAGTTGGCTAAAGTCGTTCTGATCTTCTGTTCTTTCCATTTTTGTTGCAGGATTGGCCAATAGATACCTGTAAGGGTAGGAATGGCTGCACCCCACAGTTGCGTGAACACACATCGCACTTTCGTGCGTTCACAAAGCTGCACAAATAAAATACGCTCCTTTCGGTCTTCATTGCCTCCCTTCATCGTTTTGAATCTTTTCTCTCCCTGTCGCCTTTGTCCACCCATCGCTACCGCAGTCCACATCACCCCCGTTGTTCGCGTCGTCCGTACCAGCTGCGTTCGCCATCATCACCCACGTTGGCCCGGTCGCACTTTCGGCAATGGCTCTTCTGCTTCCCACATGTCCGTCGCTCCTTGTCTTCGCCCCTTTCACCTTCTCTGTCTCGTTACCTTCCTTCCGCCGCAGAAAGGGTTGTGGTACTGGTGACGGAAGATCGCTCCGTCTAGTCTCCCGCGCCTGTGAACAAACTCGGAGTGGGGATGCTGACGTCACCTGAGACAGGCGGTCAGAGTCCAAGAGAGCTCCATTCTGAACGACGAAAATTTTCGCGTTCGCTTCCACTGAATACTGGGATCCACAGTTCAATAAAATGATTTTATTTAACTACTAGGATAATAATTAAGAGTCAGGTTGCCAACTAAATTCTGCGATCCACTGGTCGAGAGTGTTAACATTTAACACCTAGAACTAAGTACTAGTTTTCCCACAGCGAGAAAAGTGCCATCAAGTTCGAAAGCTAGTTAATATGCGAGCACAGACATGTCAGGGGAAGAGATATTTTCGACGAGTTAATGTAAGCGTTGTAGGAAGACTGTTCCACAGAATTTTCGAGGATCGTAAACTCCTCTCTGCCACCGCAGGGTGGCGACTTCGCGTAAAATCAAAAAACTAGTTTTGGAATTTCGTTTTACTAGAAAAGACACGACCCATTTTAGAAGAATCTTTAGAAGTTAGTATTTATGTTTGAATCGGTTATAAAACGAGATATTATTCCTCAAAGGTTATTGTTAAAATATTATTTGTCGCAATTTTTATCGCTTTTTTCACAACAAAATTAACGAGTTGAGAAATAGGTAAGGAAAGCAACTTTTCCTGTTAATCATATTGATTGTAAATTGTGTGAAAAACTATAATTCTATAACGGACAATATTTTTAAAAAATACTGAAGAAATGGCAAAAGTTAAGGTCATTTGTTGACTGGCTCCCAAGCTACTCCGGTGCAGGGACCAATGCGCCCCCACCCCCTGCCACTGCTCGCACAGCCTCCTTTCTCGCACGCTCGTGCGCCGAACCAGGGCAGCCGCTGCAGCCTGTGATGTCATGTCTGTTTGCGTTTCACTGCATTCAACAGAATGCCGCTCTCCCTTGGCACTAGGTAGCCCGTTGTAATGTCAGTTTTTGATAGACCGTCTTTTTCAGTGTGGCGAACAGTACAAAGTGAGTGTAACATAAATTTAAAGGAATTGCAAGACAGACACAACCTTATTTATTTGCCGACTTTTTCCTGTGTGTTTACATTTTACAGATACATTTTACAGATTACATTTTATTTTTGTTCATGCTCTGGCAATGAAAAAGAATACTGCGTTAAATATCCATAATTTAAGCTCGGGGTTGAAAGAGGAACTTATTCAAATTATTTAATTAAAGTGTTTCGAGTGAAAGAAGTGAATTATATGAAATTCATAATTGTCCATTACTCATATACTCATTTAAACTACATATTTCACATCTCGTTGTTCCACAACAATGTACAAGTGCGGAACATTCTTCAGCAACTGACAAAGGAGTTTATACAAAATGTTTTTTTTTTACATCCGCCTTGTAACTCTTAAGGACTAGTCGCATATAGGAAAAAAAAGCCCTTACGTTCACCTTTGTACCAACCCTTGAGGGCAGTCGTGCTTGGAGAGGCGAGCTTTCCCATTCATCCCTGCCTTTCACGTGCGGTCGTCTCAGCATTCCTGCTGTCCGACGGCGTGACAATGCGATGAATATGGCTTGTTTAAAGTGTTGTCAAATACGTCGCCGTGTGTCCAAAGACGTCAATAGATGGCCGTGTGATCTAAGCAACTACCCACGGATTCGCGTTCCTTGTAGTACAGATACAAACAAGACTGTTGAAGTGCCCGCACAATAACTGAAGTTTCCGACGCAGCACTCAAAACTTGTTTTGGGATAAGAAAGATCCCCCTTGGGTTGTCCAAAATTATGATGCCTCCGTAACAAACTGTTTCCAATAAACTGTCTTATTATTTAATATTATTTAACCGGCTTATTTACTTAATTTTAGATTTTAATCGTTACAGTTTATTTCTTTTAGTATTCGAATAATCTCAAACAACACGATATGGAATTTTCGTAAAACCCGCGTTTCTTGCACATTTAAGCACCATACACGTCAGGAATAAGGTATATTAAAGCTGTTCCAAAGATGAAAAAATGGTGGAGGAAGCGTGGAGTACTTGCAACTTGTACCCGAAAATCGGGAGGTGTATGTGGGTGGATGCATAATCAGATCAGATGCCTTTGTGCTTGGTAAATATGTCAAGAGTAGATTTAGTTCTACTGCCCCAGGGATCATTATGATATTTTGAAGGTAATTTACAGCCCTGGGAACATTTTCAAAATTTTCTGAAAATTAACGGAGATTTGTTTTTCTATTTTTTTTACTCGAATAGAGGAAATTGCATTAATATGCTATAGTTTCGATTTTCATTGCAACCTTAAAATCGTAAAAATTACAAATACTTAATTTTATTTTCGAATCTGCCGTACACATCCAAGATTAAATCGATAATTTTCTTTCTCAGAGCAATTTATCTTTCACATCTTTAAATGATGTCATGAGCTTTTATTTAAATATGACTAGTTGTTGAATAATATTACACAGAGAAGGAAGATGTCTTCCGCATTCCATCTAGTTTATAATACCAATGCTCCTCGATTATATATATGCTCTTATTAAGGTGTTTGAATTAAGGCACGTGGTTACCAAAAAACATATTTCAAGAAATCAGTTGTGAAGAAATAATTTACTTCCAAAAGAGCAAGCGTTCTGCTCTTGGCCACTCGACATATTGTTTTTGCGGTGAGGAAATACGAAAACTGTGACGTGTCGCCAGCTGGGGAAGTGTGAGTCATAAACTGGATGTAATTTATTTCGTTCATGTGCACGAAGCAGTTTGTGGCAATATTGCGACGCCAGGAGAGTGCCCGTTAAGAACTTTTAGTGCTCGGCGTGAGTATTGCAAGTTGTCATACTGCGCTGATGTGTGTGATTTATGACGCCTCAGAAATCACACTAACATTTGGCTTGATACCGCCCTATTCTCATTTTATTATTTCTCATTCCAGTTATGCGGAGAGGTTATGTTACCTACTTTCTGCTGGCAGAGACGATGGAACAGTTTTTGACTAAGGAGTTGATGTCTAGAAAATCATTTCTATAAATAACTTTCGTTGAAATCCTTTCCTTTTTCCGTTGAAATCCTTTTAAAAAAGAGCAATAGTTTAGTGCGATTTTCTAACCATGCCTCTGGCAGGGATCAGCGGTTGACGGTTTCATCCAATTGGGGCTTATATGTCGCTACAGTGACGTCGGTATGGTGATGTTCAAGCTCCCGATTGGATGAAACCGTAAACAGCTGATATCTGCCGGAGGCACGGTTAGAAAAATCGCACTATAGTACGAGGTAAGTCATAAGTATCTGCAATCAATGTTTATAATTTATAAAAGGAAGAATACACAATTTTTATTGATATCGTTTTTAACATAGTCACCCTTCTTTTCTATACACTTGGTCCATCTTGGCACAAGCTTTCCGATACCTTCTGAAAAAAAGGTTTTTGATTTGTGTAGCAAGGCGCGTATGCACCACTTCTTTGAACTGTAAATCGGAGCAGAATCGACGGACCAAACAGATGATACTCCGACGGGGCGAGATTGGGACTGTGCACAGGATGCTCCAAACACACGATTCTCACACGATTGCGCTTGTGCTCTTCATTGAGTTGTTTTGGAACCCATAGCTTCTTTCTTCTTCAGTTGCTGCCGTTCTTCACTCTTTCTTGACGCTCGTTCGACCACTGTTCTGGGAACTGGTAAACACTTTTCTGTGGTAGAACATTGTGCCCGTATTGTGTTGAAAACCTGCTATGGATTTCCGTCCCTAGTACACCTTTAAACCATAAAAAACGGATTACGGAACGCTCTTCTTCTTTGGTGCAAACAGAGAGTGCTGTAGCCATCATTATACCACAACAGCGCAAGACCTGACTGATCAGATAACGATGAAACCCTCCTACAGGCAAAGACAACGGTCCCATCTAGTTGTTAGTCAACACACAAAGCCGTAAAATCAAACTAAAGACAATTAGAGCAAAATTGCAGATAGGTTTTGACTTACCTATGTACATCGTGTCCCACTTGGAATGGTTCATAAACACTGTCGTTGGGATAGCAACCTCTTCCTTGAAGTTGGGGAGCACTGTCCCTGGCGTGTTTCCATCTGGATGAAGTTTACGACGGTGCACATTACGTCCATTGCCAGGCAGTCTCTAACGTTTTCTAGAGATAACATCAAAAGTTGACGTAATTTCCAAGGAAATGAGTCCGATTACTTTTACGCATGCAGATGGTTATATGGCAACAGTTACTTCATTATTACATAGAATTATGCAAATATATGTACTGAAAAACATCGTAGCGCATTGAGGTCACTTCGTTACATCTCGATTTTGAGAGAAATGCAATCAAATTTGAGCTACGGGACGGTTTCTCGTTGTACTGCTATGGCTATTTGTATGTTACTGTCATCTCGGAATGAGGAAGTCGAGGGCGTACGGTATTTGTATCAGTTGTGTTTGGCAATGAATACCCTTCTTTTGCTTAACGGCCGTCATCAGGGTTTGACAGAATAGGAAAAGAAATGTTCAGGATCTGAGGAATTGATATAGTTACGAAAAATTATGCAATATCCATTTAAATAATGAATTAAATGTACTAAATAGATAATTCGAAACACTTCTTCAAATACAAGAAAACAATACACAGTGTTGGTTGGTATCCTTAGTAGTATAGTGTTATTAATAAAGTTTGCTTCGGCAGTTGTATTGGCGTGATGAATGGGATTGGCCATGGTGATCTCTTACGGTCCGATTAAATAAGTGGGTGATTGACAGTTGTGCTTCTGAAGCTGTACACAGCTGTACATCATTACAATATGAGTGTACGATTTGGTTATTTTAATAAGTAATTATTTCGTGTTTATTTTCGTGTCCCGGGAGCACGTGCTCAGTGGTGACGCACACTGTCAACGTCGCTCCCTTCCTTTCGCAACTGGCAATCACCAACCTATTTTAATCGGACCATAGTGGTTGAAGATGTTGAGTGGAACGCGAGAGCACGTGCGCGATGGCAGCGAGTGACCGCGCGCTCTTTCTGTTTCAGGTGAGCGAGCGGAGCGGAGCGGGGCCGCGGGAGGGCGCCCGCGCGGTGCAGCTGCGGTGAGTGCTTCGTGACCAGGCGGCCCCGGGGTTCGCAAGGTCCCGATCTGGACCCGGCCCCTCCCACTTCCCCCTCGCGCAAGCGGACACCATTCACTAGATCCGCTAAGAACCTCGTGAAAAACGTTATCAGAGCTCACAACGAGCGGGCATAACGTGAATATGGTAGCGTATGAATGCTCAGATACTATTATATTAATTTTCAAAAAGAGCAATAAATTTCTATTGTTTGTCCACGTCAAATAGAACAACGAATGTGATGAGAAACTATTCAGACTAATGGTATCTTAGTTAACGGCCCTCGAGATCATTTTAGGATGCAGTATTTTCCAAGAGCTAAATAGTATTTTTGTTTTGTTTTTTTAATCCCTCGTGAATATGTATTTTAAAATGCTCGGTAACTAGATACTAACCGACCACCGAAGAGTGAATTGAAAATTGACAGTAAGACCTCGTTTCCGTTTTCCTGTTCTGTGCTCATTAACCATAATATACTGTAATTGCCGTTCACACGTTACGGTATTACTTTATAGCAATTCAATTGTTGCACAGCATTTGACATTTTTACTGAGATGATAGTAATACTTCTTTTAGTAAATATTGGTGTAACATAATTAAAACGTGACAGTTATGTACAATGCTCATTAATATTCAGTAATCTAGTAGGACCTTAATCATATTGTCCTATTTATTCTCATTCGTATACGAGGAGTTGAAGTGAACGTGCACTATCTGTGTTTCACGAGCCATTTGTTCCGGACAGTGAAAATGTCCGCGGCTGCCGTTGCATTCACTTTCGTGTGTTACACGGCGTGTCTGCTTTCCATCGTATGGCGCAGCTGCATTGTCTGCGGAGGTCGAGTTTCGTTTCGGCTTCGCTCCAGCGATGACGCTCATCTGCACTGGAGATTCTCCTCCGCCCCCTCTCCACCCCTTTTGTTGAGCCCGGTCCCCGCCCTGCTTCCCTCAACACCACACCTCCCGGACCGCCCCTCCCCGCCCCGCCCTGGCGCAAGGCTGCTGCATCGTTTGTAACTCGTCCCCGCGCCTCATACCATGCGGGCTAACTCACGTTAAAACGATATGGTACTCTGTGAAAGTAGATTCGATTGATTGACTTAATGGTCATTACTTCCATTAGGGCAGTGTATGTTTTTTATCGCGGTAGATGTCGGTGATCTATCCCTGTTGGACGGTAGGATCTAGTGAGACCTGCTTGTTGGCTACTGGGATTCCCAAAGCAGGTACTCCACTCCCATCAATGGGACAGCAACCTAGCCGGGTCAAATAATTCTTCTATCGTCATTCACACATCGGGACCAATCACCCTACCAATCGTCATTTAAAGGAAGACAACGCAAACCCGACGGAAATGAGGCCATAAACTATCGCTTATGATCGGAATTGCGTCTGAATTCAATTCATCCACATTTGCAGCCTCAAGGCGTATAAGGGCAAGATATTTTAAATGTTGCTTTCTTGTACTAATGACCGATCCAAAGCTTGGTAGGGCCTTTTCCAACAAACAAATGCATCAAAATTTCCTGTGGCAACCGAGACCACTAGTGGAGTGTGGAGGAGGCCCTGCATTGAAGCGCATGGGGTCCGTCTGCCGCGTTGCCCCTGCTCGTGCGTGGATGGCGAAGCGGCGGCGGCCGAGGCACAGGCCGTGTTCTGCCGCCACGCGCCCGCCCGCCCGCCTTGTCAGGCCGAGAATTCTCTGCCGGACGCCTTTAATTACCCTTCTTTGCGCTCGCTAATGAACGCACTACGCAAGTCACGGCCCCCTCTCCTCGTTCGCCATCATTTACTCACTGCCCCCCCCCCCCAAAAAAAAAAACGCGTCGGCGACAGCACACACAGAGCCGAAGAAACACCACGAAATGGTTTCGAAAGGAAGAGGAGAAATTAAAGAACTTCCAACAAATTCTTGTTACAAATAAAGGAGTATTTTTCGACCTCTCATTTGTAAGGCTGATGAAAACGTACCCGCAATCCCAGAATTATTAAGGATGAATAAATGCCAAGAAGTAAAAAAAAAAAAAATTCGGTGTAAATTTTACTTTTATGAAATAGTTCTAAAAATTTCTAGCTTGGAAATCACCTCCGCTGGAGATCATCAATGGCCCACGTTGTGCGCAAGCAAGGAACTTCGTTCAAGATAGCAAAGGGTAATGGTTTTCAAACGCAGCTTTGTTTTAAAGCGTATTGAAGACTCCCGCTTGCTTAACTTCAATCCACGTTCATAGTTGACACTTCATGATGTTTCTTCCAATGTGTATCTCTTCAAAGCGGAAGGAGAGATCTTGTCATTGAAGAAAAAAGGAAAATTAATAGTGCTCGCCAAATGAATTGAAAATTCATAGAGGCAAAAGTCTAAAAGAATGTTAAGTGTGTAATAATTATACATACAAGGCAAAAGTGGTACGGGTTGAGTTTGAAAGGCCGTTTGAAAATATCGACAAATAATCTGAAAATTTATGATTATCTTCTTATTTCCATAAAAAGGTTTAAAACCCACATTGCGGTTAGAGTGTGACATAAATTTAGCAATCTAATCAGTTAAGCAGCCTTTAGAATCCAGTTTGGAGGTTTGGTCTACGTTTTAAGGATAATCTCTATCACGTCTCTAGTAAAATCTAATCTTAAGTAAAATCAGCATTGGCTAGGTCGTGACCAGGGGATGTCCAGCAGTATTTTGTTGTTGTTTTACTCACTGTCGTCAGGCAAATTGTACACCCGGCTTCAATGGTGGATTTACATATTCTCTGTCTGCGTAGTATGATCTAAGCTTCATCACTCCTCTCATCACATCCACCCGAAACGAAATGCCCTCTCCCTCTTATTCCATCTCACCGTTTCTCTCCCCGTTATTCCTCCCGCCCTGCCCCGCTTCAATTCTCACCTGCTCCGGCTCCACCCTCGTCTTCCTGCCTCGTCCGTTTCCGTTGCTACTGGCCCTCCTGTCCTCTTCCATCTCTCCTGATCCCGCCCGCCTCAGCTTTGCTTCTCCCGCTACACCCCACCCCGCCCCGCCCCACCCCGCCCCACCCCGCCCCGCCCCACCCCGCCCCACCCCACCCCGCCCCACCCCGCCCCACCCCTCCCCACCCCGCCCCACCCCGCCCCACCCCATCCCGCCCCTCCCCGCATAATGCAGCGGCCCGGTCCAGCATTGCCGGCGCTCATTAGGCGCGACGTGCCCCTTCAAGGCCCCTAAAGGCCCCCGCCCTCCGCTGGCGAACGGACGGTGTTGAGTTCAGCGGCTCAGCCATTCGCAGCGCAGGAACGGACGGCAACGACTGAGAGGAACATTTTTTGTTTCAAGAAAACTGCGTCCTAATCAACAGTTCAACAAGCCTGAACAAACCTATAAGCTGTGCGTAATTGCTCGCTTTTTCCTACTTCAGAGTTATAATGGTCAATATGGACCGAAGCAATTTTTGATACGGCAAAAGACTTAATGAAAAAATTGTATCTGTTTCCTACTTTCGCGATCACATTATTCTGTTTTATAATCTCCTAACGAAGAAAATTAGGAAAACGAAGTATTGTCTAAGCATATATTACATATCATCTTCTCGTAATGTTTATTGAGAGAAATGTATTCAATGATAGGTGCACCAAAAGTATTTTATTTAAACTTCATGTTCATTCAAGATTTTTAGATGTTCAGAATTTTAAACATATTTATTAATGAACTACTAAATTAAAATTCCGAAGAAGCTTTCTTAGGAATTCTTCTTTCTAGTGAAGGTATTAAATTATGTATGAAATATACAATGTAAGATTATTCAAATCTTTATAGTAAGAGTACAAAACCTCTTTTGGCAAATGAATCACCTTTGCTTTTCAATTGAATCTGTCTAAATTGATTTGCAATAAAAAGATAAAATAATGCAAAAACATTACTCTCATTAGGTGTGTTTGAGAATTTAGGTCTCATGTTAACTAGATATTCAGCTAAAACAAAAAAATAAATTTTCTTGTGAGGAGAGGAATTTCTTGCGTGGAAGAAAGGAATTGCTAGTTGCAATTGAGCTATTGCATTATTCCAGTTATTCGACGGCTTCCAGATTGTGGATGGGAAGTAAAAACTTTATTACCTTTTTTATTGTTGCTGTAAATTCTTCGCGCACTTTCGCTTTCTTCAGCTATGTTCCTGTCACATTCTGTAATGATTGGTCTTCAGCGCTTCGACTGGATTTGTCTGCGTCGCTCCCACGGCAGGACACAGTGGAGTGATTTATTATAATGAATACTTCATCGGTGATGACTGTCTTCCTCACATTAGATTTTTGAAAGAGGTCCTCTTTTCCACGATTCCCGACCGTGGAAGGGTGACACGGTTTCACCCGTGTTCCGCGACGTTCTGCTATACATGGATAGGCAGCGCTTCGACACCGGGCGTCCGAAAGGGACAAGGGAAATTCTGTAGTGGCCATTTGACTGCGTGAATCATCTGATCACATGCCCAGGGTCATTCCTTTCGCCCGCATACTCTTCTCCGACGTCTTCTAGGTGATGTATTGAGCAAAGAATCCCTTTGTTATGTTGTTGCTAAGCGCTCTAGAAGTGCGCTGCACTTTTAGAGTGATTTATGAGGGTAGGAAATTATTATCTTTCTTCGTATTTGCGTTGCATTATGTCGTGCGCTTCAGAAGAAATCATGCTTAATTTTCTCATTAGGCAAAACGGCAAAGCTCAAAATTTAAAATTTATGAATTGGAACTGGTGCGAAGAAAAATGACCCACATATTTACCGTCCGGGGTGCTGTGCGTTTATAGACGTGCAGAGATGCAGATTTCCATGGCGGCGAGCCTAGTGTAACCTAATCTAACGTAGCGTAGCACAGCATAGACTACAGCAATAGACTACAGCTTTTCAAGTAACTGTGCATCTAGGAGAAAAAACTATCAATTTTGTCTCCTAGATACAAATCCATTGAATGATTTATGCCGACGAAACGAATCGCCGTATTTCTGTGGCTGTTTAAGAAGTCAGCCACTGGCCAATAGATTAGTTGATTTATTGTTTTCCAGGCCCATCTTCTAGGGTAATTATTCCTGTAATTGTAGTGCTTGTTAAACCGGGATGTGGCGGTGTTCCTCCCCACTGGAACGCAGTGGCGTAGCGTGACTCACACGTTTGGGGATGCTCAACAATAACACACAAAATGTCACTATCAACTACTTCGTCTAACAGGCGAACGCAACACAAGGCAGATACACTGGGACTACTTCCACGATCTCGATTGCTTACGACGGTGTAGGCGCTTCCCACAAAATCCTCACAGCAGTCAGGGCTGCCGATGTCTTGAAAGCAAATTATACAATGGCTCAGCTTTAATTCTTATACACGAATGGCAATAAGACCATTTGTTAATTTATACATTGCAGACTTAAATAATATGTAATCTATTTAAGAGATAATACAATTTCTTGGATATTAATTAAGAAACAGTAGTCAGGCACAATTTCTACAGTTTGTACCCATGACCAAGCGGGGACTCCCGAGTGAGAGAGAGAAAGATAATTTACTGAACGCCTGAAGTGTGCTGCGCTCTCGTGCACAAACGAGCTTCTTTCCGCAGTAGACGCTAGCGTAAAGCAGTCGGGTTTCTCTGGGCCAGGGGTGAAGAGGGGAGAGGGGGACCTCGCCATCTGCGCATGCGTCATTGCTCGTCGCAATCTGGCGGCAGACGCTGAAGTATTTTAGCTTCCAACCAATCAGAGGCCAGCTTCAACAGCCCGCCGAATTCAATCATAGGAAATCAATTTTAAATTAATACAAAACGTGTTTCGCTCAACAGACCACTTCTAAGATTATCAATACAGTATTAAAGGTTCTTATATACGGGGATGCTCAGCATCTCAGCGTCCCCTGACGCTACGCCACTGCTGGAACGTGAGATCCGGCACGACCTAAACGTAAACTTGTGTTGTTTTTCCTTTCCAAGTATCTCCCCAGCAGAGCAGCGCTCCGCTAGGGCTGGAACAAGTACGGAGCTTCCGACTAGTGTCTGGTAGTGTAGTGCTTGAAAGAGGGTGTGTGTTTTGGTGAAAAGACTTCAAGAAAGGGGAAGGAAATATCATAGGCCGTGGCCCATTTTTAGGGTACTGCTCCGGCATTCGCCAGGTACTGATTGGAGAAACCATGGAAAACTACCGATCAGAGCAGCTGGCTGCTAGAATTCTCCTCCAGACAGCGGCTGAATTCGACCTGGCAATCTAGGTATGGTCCGATGAAAATAAGTTGGTGATTGACAATTGTGCTTCTGAAGCTGTAGCTTCGTACAATGTGAGTGTATGATTTAGTTACTTTAAGAAGTATTTATTTCAAATATTTATTTTCGTGTCCAGGGAGCACGTGCTCTGTGGTACGCAAACTGTCAACGTCGCTCCCTTCTCTTTGCAACTGTCAATCACCAACTTATTTTAATGGGACCATAGTGTAGGCAACCACCTACCATCGGGACTCGAACGGTAAGTCCTCCTGGTCAGAGTCGCAAGAGCCACGGCCACCTTCAGTCCTTCAGATTCAGTATTGAAGGCGGCCGTGCAAGAGCGCGGAGCACTCGAGCGCCCCTGTGCTTCCGAAGGCGTCGCCGCCGCCGTCGCCGTCCGGTCTCTCCACGGCCGAGCGACGCTCCGCGCCGCGGCGGCGGAAACGCCTCCAGGGCCGCCTCCTCCCCCAACCCCTGCGCGCCGTCGCCAACCAACATTCCTCCCGGCGCGGAGCGGCGCGGGAAAAACCTCCCGCCGGCCTCCACGGCAGCACGGCAGACGACCACGCTCATTGCCCGCCAGGAGTTCGCTGAAGGAAATCATCGTACTGCCTGTTCGACCTCGAAATCAAGCTGAGACCGAACGGAACTAAATCGAGAACACACGTAGGGGAATCGAGACAAAACATTTTCAAAAGAGAAATAATCTGCTGATTGTTTTAGTCAATAATAAAAACCTGTTAATGTTCGTACTGGTTCTCATGATGGTCGAAATTGCCACATATTAAGAAATGATAGGCAGGAAGCATTGAACAAAAAATGTGTGCTGTATTTCACAATATTCCAAACTGAAGGGCACTGGCAGATTATTCTGAGTAAGGTATAAACCACATATAAGTGACTGAAAAATCACAAGGAAAACAACCATACAGTGGAACGAGAAGGGTAAAAATTACAGAAAAACAGATTGTATTGTTTGTTAGTAGAAGATTTCAGGTTTACCCGAAAACAACTTTAGAAATCTCAAGTTCATTATGCAATTATGATTTTCTGAGGAATGTTTAATTTTTATGTATATAGTATTTTTATGTTTAATTTTAATTTAGATATTTATTAATAGTTTCTGTTATTTTTGTTTAGTACCTTACAATAAAATGCTTTCTATTTTACTCTCGTCTCTAATTTTCACTATTAATTTACTTTTCTCTCATTAGAATTCATTGGGTTAATAGTTTGAAAGAGTTGTTGCTAGTCCCAATTTGAACGTGTTTGATCTCAATTTCAACGAGTTTGGGCTCAATTTAAATGAATTTGTTATGAATTTGACTGCGTTTACAGCCAATATGATCGGGCTTGTTCTCCCAAAACGTTTAAAAGTTAAGAAAATTGCGTTTACGCCACTAGTGTAGCGGATTCGCACTCTGGACGCGGAAAACGAAACAGATCTCCGTGAGTGAGAGAGAATTCTAAAGGAGGACAGAACGGATCTTCGATTATGCTCTTATTGGATCAGTAAAGTGCATTTGAGCAAATGGATTTGTAAATGTATATTCATTGTTTCATGTATGCGTGACAAACCCCATCGACTATAAAACACCGTTCGCTAAATTTGTTACGTTTGTACCAAGCGCTGTTCTTGCGACTGTTGACGAACTCCCTAGACTTTAAAAGAGTAGGCAAAAATACAGCTTCAAATAATATCTTCTTGTCGTTGTTATACGAATATACGACGCACGAACATTTTCACTGCGATAGGGCGGCTCGTTTCAATGTTGAAAAGGAAACAAACTACTACGCCCGCAAGGAAAGCTAAAAAGATAAATAAATTGAAATGGACATCTAATTTGGTATCATACATCTTGTGGATGTGGCTAATGAATCTCTTATATTGTACTTAAACTAACAGTAAATGGAATCCAAATACTCCTTAACAAAACAAACAGAAATTCCATTAGCGACCCAGTATTTGTGAAACCGATACATCACTCCAGGTTCAACGTTCGGAACGGTACTCTCGGGATGAAGTATAGGTGGTGTAAGTGCTGAATTTTAAAATCTTGTTCAGAATGTAAATGCATGCAAGAAGACTTAACTATTCATAGCATCATTTAGCAAACGAAAGTGTTGGTGATGGTTTTTGAATGTGTGCATAAAGTAGTGTCAGTAAACTTGAGCACGAGTGAATCAGATTGGGTTGTGTATGATTTGTTATGTAAATGAATAAGCGTCAGGTGACTAATCGCATAGCAATTCAGTTGACCATTTAACTGACGGCAGCAATTGTTCATTTAGCAAAAACATATATTTTAACTTATTTATAAGAAAAATTCACCGCATGTTTAGTTCCATGATACTAGTGTTGGTTATGTATTTCCCCTGTGTTGATGGTTCCCGCATTCATTAAAAATTTCATTCAAGTAGTGAGCGAATTGTGAAATAAGAACCCGAGAAATATTTATGAAGTCGTTCATCGAATTTTGTCGGCATCATTATCATGATCAAAAATAGTTTCGTGAAATTTGACACAGGACGGGTATGTCATTGGCATTCTTTAGGGGCCAATTCCTTAAGATAGTCTCGCACCACAAATCTCCCATTACGTAACTCACCGTGACCGATATGCAATCGAAACCGACGATCATTTTTATGTATTAGCCACGATTCAGCGATGAAGAATGAAATCTGGAAATAGAAAACACAATGAAAGCGAGAGAAAATATCATCCAGGAAGAGAAACATTTGGAGAAAAGTGTAGCTATATTCTCCAGATTCCCGGTGCACGGCAGAGCTTTCGCAGTTTCCCACAGTAAACTGTTGCCTCTCGCTGAAGAGCCTGGAAGCAGCCGACAGCACTCGAGGGCTGGGCCTCGCCCCTCTTCGCTGTAAAGCCATTAGGCGCGATTGCCCTGCCCGCTCGACCATAAAGACAGCGAAAGCGCGAGCGCCGACGCTGCCTCGACGCACAGACTCGGATCCTTCTCTGTTTCTCATTTGTTTGTGGTGTTAGGGACTTGAACGGGGATAGTCTTCGGCGCTCGAAGATAGGAAGGGAAGAGCGCGTGGCCCGGTTTTTAGAGTGCTGCTCCGGCGTTCACCTGGAAGTGATCGGCGATACCTCTGTAATCACGGTTAGAGAGATCGACTAACGAATTCAATTCCGAGAGGAATTGGACCACAAACCCATAGAAGTTAAACGTATCAAGCAAATCCTCGTCGCCTTACCGAGATTGAACCCGCAACCTCCCAATTCCTCCCAGTACGCGCGACCGTGAGGCTTTACTCTCGCCGCTACACCTTCGACGTCAAGGATGAATTGTTACACATTTACTTCAAAAACCACTTATTTTGACTCAGATATGATAAAACAGTGATATTTTTTATAATGAAGCAAGTCACAAACTACGTAAATTTCAGTCGGAGGTGAGAGTGAAAAGAAAAACGTTGCTATGCAGCTTCGTGCGAAAAAGAAGCACTTCACGGCCTTAATGCATGTCTTATTATTGTAAGCATTTCAAGAATTTATTTAATTAAATCTTTTTAAGGGGACCCACGAGTTCTATGCTAACTCATACTAACATAAGTATATTTTTCTCTCTTCTTAATTGACTGGTGATTTTGAATCTTTGCTGTACTTGAAGTGAAGTACTTGAAGTGCAACAAAAATATGTTGACGTTCTTTATACACATTTTGACATTCTTAGTTTGACTATTTTGTGAGATGTTGACGAGAACATTTTTTTGAATGATCATATGTATGAAGTTTGCAAAATTGATAGCTCAAATACCTACATAAATGTTTAAAAACGGAATATCAAAAAAACTCCTTGTCAAAAGGTGCATTTGTGTATGTTTAAACTATCTTGAAAAATCCCATTAATTGGTTGATTGTGTCCTGAGAAAAAGATACTTATGTAGCACAAAATGTACTTTGTGGAAAAAGAATAACTAGAATTTTAGTTTTTACCTTCATTTGTTTCATTCCGTTGTTACATTCTTCAGTTGTTACAATGTTCATGTCAACACACACAACAATAAACATAAAATTCACTGAACGTTTAAAAATTCGTAAAATATATTTTGCAATCCCAAACAAGCAAAAGACAGAGGAACAGGGCGTTAAAATAGATGAAAAAAAATTCTTGATATCCCGGGCCCCCTTCTCTTGCTACAATCAATAGTTACAGTGGTGATGGCAACACACAGAACAATAAACATAAAATTTACTACTTAAAAGAATTACTTGCCTAACGGGATTCAATATATTTATAAGTATATACAAACTGAAAACGCAGCACGGCAAGATCACATTTCGTCAGGGTAAGGAACACGAACATCTTGACACAACGTTAAAAATTCGTAAAAATATTTTGAAAGCTCAAACAAACAAAATACATATATTTCCAGACAGAGGGAAAACAGGGCTATAGAATAGAAGAAAAAAACAATTTTGAAGAAAAGTTTTTGTCGAACTCCCGGGTTCCCTTTAGAGATGAAGGAGAACACTGAGAAAAGAGAGAAACTAAGGCTTTCCAAAATAAAATTTAAAAAATTAATATATCTACTTGAATGATCTAGGTCGGCACGATCTCTTAGTTTCTTCATGGCTACTAAATAACTACTCGTTCAACAAATGCACCAAGCTATACTATTGGACTGAAAACAAGCAAATAGCTTCTTTCAAGCTGGAAGTAGACTCATAAAATCACGAAATGTCTCAAATAACATTCCTGAACTACATTCCCTCAAAATGAAACTGTTTCTTGTGTCAAATAGTTCAGCTCTAAACAAGGAGAAAGGAGACTTATTACGGGTGCAGTCTCTTGGTATGCAAGAAAGTGTAGTTGTAACAGATGCTTGTATTTAAGAAAGGAAGCGACGCACAAGTTGAGAAGTAAGAAAGGTGCAATTATTTTCAGTAGTTTCATTCTCATTTTCAAATATACTTTTGTCGGTAATCTTTTTTAGAATAAATTTATTACCAATAAACGCCAACTTGAAGTATTGATAAAATATAATGTCTTTATTTCTGGCGAGGCTCATCCCTCGCAGGCCTACTCTTCCGCCTAACCACAATTATCAGACTGTTCCCCTGAAAACAGGAAGATGTCTGATAAAGAAAAAAAACAAAAACCATTCAAGACAATCAAAGCTCAACTTCTGTTTTGAAATGTCAGCTTTATAGGACACTCATCGTTTCTAACAATGACATTCATCTGGTTGTACCGCAGATTCCAAACTTACTGTAAGCTTTATTCAATTTGTAAACTGTTCAATTTGGTAAAAGTTGTTTAACAAGAATAATTTAATTCAATTCTCGCATTATTTTGTCAAAAATATGCGGCTTGTGAACCCTGAATTAGTGTTACGTTGATATTTCTTATTAGGTATTAATAAAGTCTGTCAACATGACAATAAACAGAAATTAAAATCTGGTGTATTAATAGTAAATGTAGTAAGCTTGTATTCAGGCATTCATGCTTCGATACTGTTTTTTCTATATAGTTACTTTGAACATCACGAACAGTATGAGAATTAAAAGTAGTAAAATAACTAAATCGTTGTTTTGAAAGGGCCTCATCTTAAACAGTTCGGTGCGCGCATGTTACTGTCGAACGCCAAAGGCCTATGCAAGGGAAACAAAGAAACGCCCCACTTAAATTACAATAACGAAAACGAAAAATGTCATGTCTTCATGTACGACAAAGCTAAAAGAATATCCTCAATCAAACGATGCGTTTAACCAGGCGCGGATACACAGGGAGGGGAATGAGGAAAATTCCCCTTCACCTTAAACCTATTTTGCCACGACACTTTCAAGCAAAAATATTTTCGGATAATCATTAAAACGAATAAAATCGGATAGCAACATGATCTGAGTGTAGCCTGCAACATTTTACAAAGTCAGTAATGACACATTCGACCAAAACGTTTTTAATTTCCCCTCCCAAAATTTGTCTCCGGATCCGCCCCTGGTTTAACTTATTTTGTATTATTAATTAACATTTAATTAACTTAAATTGTATATGTTGTAGCGGTACGCTATTTTAATATTTTTTAAATTTCACAAATAACTGTCGATGCGAGGCGTCACCCCCGCAGCCGCCAGCCGGGTCGGCGCGCCCCCTCCGCTAATGAAAGGGATGACAGCACGCGCTCCTCTAAAGTTTATGGCCATCGTCCGCGAGTCGACCCTCATCCCGTCACGCACCCGGGCGCCGAAGAAGAGATTAGAGACGTGTGCTGATCCCGCCGTTCCGGGTATCATGCGCACTAAGTACCCAGGCCGTCCTTCGCAGTTTTCTCCAGGGGTCCCAACGGACATTCCGCGTACCCTTTACTGACCTACTTCCGAAGTCAGACGGAGAGCGTTTTCCAGACAGAGATAGGGCTACGGAAAATTCCTAGAATCACCGGACCTGATTGGCCGAGGACAAAATTACGGCGTAGTAGCACTTAGCCAATCAGGGGCAAAATTCCGTGGGGTGGGAGCGATTTTGGGGCACTTTTGAATTTTCGGGGGTGGCGGAACGAGGAGACCTCCACGCTAGCGGCGTAGGGGAGAAGATCACTGCTTCTTGTTCGATTGAGCTGGGGGGGGCGAGCGCCGCGGAGCGAGTAACAGCTCCGGCGCCGCGTTCGAACGCTACGGGTACTCGACTTGTCTTGGGTGGCGAGCGCCGCGGAGTAAGTGATAGCTCCGGCGCCGCGTTCGAGGGAGAATTATTATTTTGGGACTTAGTTCGTGGACACTGAGCTCTGCCGTGGGCAGTGACCGGTGACTAGTTTTCTCCGAGATTCGTGATCGTGAAAACTCCAGAGAACTTTCCGTAAGAACTGCTAATTTGTGTGAACGGAATTCGCGATCATTCACGATCCGGGCCAGCTGACCGTCGCCGCCGCCGCCGTCACCGCCGCAGCCGCTGTCGCCGCCGCCGCTCCTTTGGTAGCTACTGTGGAAGGACGTTTCTCGGCCTGGCAGGGCCATCTCAGCCGCCGACCCAGACGGAGAGAAGCCGCGACCCCCGCCGCCGACGCCGAGGGCCGCCTACACGCCGCCCCATTCAGGCATAAACTTCGGTCAACGACCGCCAAAGAACTATTGTGCATTGCTGTGCCGCGCTTAGGCACTTGTTTCCTCATTATTGTCAGCCAGAAGGCGAATGGCCTAGAGTTTGTTGGGGCCTGTAAAGGAATTTAATTGTAATTCTCGTTCTTTATTTTTTTTTGATTTAAGTTTTATCTCATTTTTTCTTTCGTTTCTAACTGAGCTCATCAGGTAGGGCCTTTCTTAACTCTTTGAATCACTGTAACTTCCCCGGCCTATTATTAGGCGGGAATAAACCTTTTTATTTGCTTTACCAACCACTGAATTGTTTCTGTAGTTAGCAAACGCCTTACGACTCCTTCCATCCGAGTTAGATTCTAAGCAGGTGACAAAGTTGGCCGACTGAGCTAGGCCCGGGCCGCCCTCGTTGACTTCGGCGCACACCCACGCCGCCGGAGCTCGACGCTGTGGTTGACAATCGACGCCACCGTGTGGCTCGATAACGAACCTTGGGTGTGACAATTGGCTTTCCCAAGTGGGGCTCGATAGTACCACAGATACCCCAGTAAAACGCCCTAGAATCAATTCATGTCTCAGTGCCATTTTGATAATAGTCGCAGAACCTAATTTTCTATTACTGTTGTTTTTTTAAATGGATGGAAGGACGCTGCTACGAAAAGAACAATTTGTGGTCTGGTAATGATATTATTTATTATTGTATTTTGTGTATAAGTGTTATTGTTTTGTGCTTTGTGTGTTGTGAATACCGTGTGCGCGTTTCACGCAAAACAGCCAAAATGCTGGACGAATCAGGCGTCGATGTGGCGGGAGAGAGCAGTTCGGGGGAACAGCCTGCGCCCGAGATCACCCTAAGTGAACTTATGCGAGTTCTCACGAAGCAAATCTCGGAGAGTAGCGAAAGACATGCGAGTCAGATTGCAGAAAGTAGTAAGAATTTAAAACTAGAATTGATGAACGAAATTTCAGAGAGTAGCGAAAGACATGCGAGTCAGATTGCAGAAAGTAGTAAGAATTTAAAACTAGAATTGATGAACCAAATTTCAGAGAGTAGCGAAAGACATGCGAGTCAGATTGCAGAAAGTAGTAAGAATTTAAAACTAGAATTGATGAACCAAATCTCAGAAAGTAATAAAAGACATGAGGAAAGATTTGACCGGCTAGACAGTTGTTTGGTTGACCAGGCCACGAAACTAGAAAATTTGGAGGCGAAATTTGATCACAAAATAGGAACTTTGCAGAATCAGTTAGAGGGTAGATGTGGGAAAATTGAAACTAGCGTGGAGAACTTAGGCCAGGAGTTAGAAAGTTCTAGGGCCGAGGCAAGGGAAAATATTATCAAAATCGAATCAGAAATTAGTCAGAAACTTCAGGCATGTGACAGGAAAGTGGAAGCTTATTGCGAATCAATTACTGAGAATATTGCCGAGGTTAAAACAGAAATGAACGGCAAATTCACGAAAATTGAAACCAAACTCAGCACGGAAGTGAGTGAAATCCATGGCAAATTCGAGAAATTAGGAGTTATTGAAGGGGAGAATATCAGGGACAGGGAAGAAAAGTTAAAGAAAGAAATAGACAAGAACTTAATAAAATTAGTAAGGGAGGAAATCGAGAAAGAGAAAGAGAACGGTCCTATTGCGAATTCATCGGGAGGATCAGGGCTTAGATTCTCGTGGGCCCCTCCACAAAATTTATGTTTTTGGGGAAAAGCAGATGAAAATCCAAAGGTTTTTCTCGACCGTGCCGAGAATTACATGGATTTGACGAAGGCAGTACCGTCCAAATTAAAACCTAAATTCATGCAGGAACTTCTACGCGGAAATGCTGCCCATTGGCTCACTGCGCTTGCACCATTCCCACAAACGTACGAAGAGTTTCGTACCAAGTTCCTTGCGCGTTACTGGAACGAACAAACGCGTTACGAATTCGAGAGAAAGATTCTAGAGAACAGGTGGGACAAAAGACGCGACCAATCTTACCTTGACTACGCCATGGAGAAAATCTCCGCTATTAAATTGTGTGACCCCATGATAGAGGATAAAAAGGTCATTTGGCTTTTGACCGCGCATTACCCTACCTATGTGCAAAATTTAATTAATAGTGTAGGATGTGAGGACCTCGATCGATTCCAGGAGCTGCTCGCTCAATTTGATAGGACTCGGGTAATTTCTTATGAGGATAATTGGGAGCGAAACCAAGGGAACGGCCAGAACCGACCGTCATGGCGTCGCGATGACCGGAATCGGGGAACGCTGCAAATGAGCGACGCCCACCACCGGATTCTAATGAGAATCGAGGCGGGAACGCTGGGGACAGAAACGGTCAGCATGATTCCACTAGACAGAGCCCGTTAAATTAGAACCGTTCGAGCCAGTAAGGTACCGGGGTCCCGAACGAGTTGTGTCAGAGGTACCAATTTCCAAGGTAGTGTCAGTGAACTACGCATTTCATGACTTAAATGACGATGCGAATGAACATGTGAAGGAACTCGCACGGAAGTGCCCAGTAATCGAGTTTCTCACAGGAAATTTTAATGTACGCGCTCTAGTAGATACCGGCAGTGAGGTTAGCGCAATTTCAAAGAAATTTTACTCGCAACTAATAAGTGAACGCATTCCAGTGCCAACTTTGCCTACGGGTAAATGCTTCGTTGTAGGAATCGGGAAGAAGAAAAGTAAGCCGATTTTCATGCAGGCCTTAATCTCACTAAATTTTCGGGAAGTTTCATTCGACGTGCCATGTTTAGTCATAGAAGACTTGAATTATGATGTTATTCTAGGGGTAGATTTCTTGCGGGAAAATAACGGGATAGTGGATTTTTCCAGGAATATTGTGAGTTTCGGTGAGGGTAGGGAAATTGAGATACAAGATGACGAGGACAGACCGGACATTAGCATTTCATGTGGGTTTGGGGATTCGGGGGATGACGTGAGTGGAGTCATTAACAAGTGCTTGCTAGGAAATGATTCACTAAATGACCACGAGCGCCATCAGCTGCAGCAATTGCTCTGCAAATACGGCAACGTTTTCGATCGTCCCGTGCATCCAATAAAAGACTTTTGCTTTCGGATCCAGGTCACCGATGACTCACCCTTTAAAGTGAAAAATTACCCTATTCCGCAGTCCATTAGGGGGGAAGTCGATGAAACGATCAAAAACATGATTAGTGAAGGCATTATTGAGAGGTCAGTCACGGCCTACTTAAACCCGATTGTTGTTGTCAAGAAGAAAGACGGGAAAGTTAGAATTTGTTTAGATGCACGACGAATCAACGAAGTTACAGTCCCAGAAAACGAGGCACCTCAAAACATAGACGAAATTCTTTGGAAATTCAACGAAACTAAAAAATTTTCGGCCTTAGATTTTTCGAGTTCTTATTGGCAGATTTCCATCCACCCCGACGATAGGAAGTTCACGGGATTCTTATACAACGGCTTAACCTACGTCTGGAAACGGATGCCTTTCGGCTTAAAGAACAGCGGCGCTGCGTTCATTCGTTGTCTGGATGAGAAGCTAGGCGACGACATCAAGCAATTTGTGACGCCTTACGTCGACGACATCGTAGTGTCTTCTCAAAATTTCCAGGAGCATTTAGATCATCTAGAGCAACTGCTTGATTGCCTGTCTAAAAATCACATGAAGTTAAATTTGAACAAGTCGCAGTTCTGCACTACAGAAATTTCATTTTTAGGCTATCTGGTAAACACCGACGGTGTGCGAATCGATCCAGAGAAGGTTCAGGCGATCGACGAAATCTCGCGCCCACAAAATCCCAAACAATTAAAAGGTTTCTTGGGAATGTGCGTGTACCAATCAAGATTCATCCCGGGCTACGGAATCCTTACGGCCCCCTTAATCAATTTACTAAGAAAGGGAACGAAATGGCTTTGGACCGCTGAACATGAGGAGGCTTTCAATAAGATAAAAGCGGCTTTTCGCAATGCTATCATGGTAAACCATCCCCAGTTTTCTAAGCCTTTTTTCCTTCAGACCGACAGTTCAAACGTAGGAATAGGATGCGTGCTGTCGCAAACAGGTGATGATGAGTCAGAAACTAAAATTGTTGCCGTAGCTAGTCGTGTACTGAGGCCAAATGAATACCAGTTTTCAGTTACTGAGAAAGAAGCGCTTTCAATAATTTGGGCTCTCCAAAAAATGCTCGGGTACTTAGTAGGGAGAAAATTCTACATTGTTACGGACCACAAGGCCCTCATTTTTTTAAAGCGCTGTCACTGCACGAATGCTCGATTATTGCGATGGGTTCTTTGGCTGCAGCAATTTGATTTTGAAATTCGCCATTGTTCAGGAATTAATAACCCCATTGCTGATTTCTTAAGTCGACTGCCTTACTCCTCAAATCACAAAATTCGGAATGAGACTGAGTATTACATGAACGCCATTGAACTCAATGTCACTCCCATCCCTGAGATGCAGCCCAGGAATTTAGGAACGCTTCAGGAACAAGATGCCGTAATTGGCAAAGTCAAATTATTTTTACAAGGCTCTCTAGATCAGAATGACCCATTTTTTGAAAAATTTAGCCAAAATCCCGACTTGGTCAAATTTTCAAACAACCTTGTAATGTTTAGAACTAAGGAGCAGCCAAGTGAATACCGGATTTGGATTCCCGCCGGTATTACTGACAAATTAATTATCCACCTGCATCAGAAGCACGGACATTTCGGAGGAAGCAAAACCTTAAAAGTCCTGCTCACTTTCGCATATTGGAAAGGCATGGCCAGGCAGACTAGGGCTACTGTTTCCAAGTGTATCACATGCCAAAAGACTAAATTCCCAAACCGGCATTATGACGGCCCGATGAGACATATTATTCCCTCGGCCCCAAATGAGCTTGCTTGTCTCGACTTGTATGGTCCGCTACCCACTGCAAGGTACGGGTACAAGCACATCTTGGTTGTCATCGATTCATTCTCAAAATTTACTCAACTTTATCCCATTACTCGACCTACCGCACAAAATTGCCTGAAGCGGCTTATTCGCGAATTTTTTCAGACAGCAGGAACCTACAAAAAAGTTTTAAGTGACCACGCGTCTCAGTTTACCGGCACGCTGTGGAAACAAACACTAGAAAACGAAGGAGTGTCGGCCATTTTCTCATCAATCCGACATCCTCAGTCGAATCCGAGCGAGAGGGTTATGAAGGAGATCTCGCGCCTATTCCGCGCATACATCTCAAATAATCACAAAGAGTGGCCCTTGCTTCTAAAAAACATGAATGAATGGCTAAACATTATTGAACACGACTCCATCGGTATGACTCCGTTTGAGGCACACTTTGGGAGAAAACCGAAGCATGCTTTCCCTCTGCTAGCACGATTGTCAGGACAATCGGTCCCAAATTATGAAAACCGTTGCAGAATCATCTTGGAAAATCTAAACAAGAATGCCCGAAAAAGGGAAGTACTGGTAAAAAGGCCTTTTCAATTTAATGTAGGGGACAAGGTGTTAGTTAGAACTCCACGAGTGAGTGACCAGCCTGCGGGCCTATTTCATAAATTCTTTCCTTTATTCAGCGGCCCATTTATCGTCGAAGCCATTCCACATCCGAACGTATGCCTCCTGCGGGACGAAAACGGCCTTCCAGCCGGAAAATTCAATTTTTTCAACCTCCGTCCGTTTAAAGAGTAGAAGTCACTGACAACCTCTGCACACGATTCGGAGTACCTTGGGCTCGCGGTACAGTTCATGTTCTTCTTTGTTAAATTTTGTAGGGTTAATTAGAATTAAGATCTAGTAGTAGTTGCAATTTTCTTAGTTACTGTAGAATGATTTTAATGTTAGGCATCGCCATGTTATTTTTTTGAAATTTCATCACGACGAGAAAAAAAATTCTCATTTCCAAATCTCAATTTTTCAAAGCCCCAATTTTTTTTCTCTATTCGGAGGGGAGGGCCAATGTAGCGGTACGCTATTTTTAATATTTTTTAAATTTCACAAATAACTGTCGATGCGAGGCGTCACCCCCGCAGCCGCCAGCCGGGTCGGCGCGCCCCCTCCGCTAATGAAAGGGATGACAGCACGCGCTCCTCTAAAGTTTATGGCCATCGTCCGCGAGTCGACCCTCATCCCGTCACGCACCCGGGCGCCGAAGAAGAGATTAGAGACGTGTGCTGATCCCGCCGTTCCGGGTATCATGCGCACTAAGTACCCAGGCCGTCCTTCGCAGTTTTCTCCAGGGGTCCCAACGGACATTCCGCGTACCCTTTACTGACCTACTTCCGAAGTCAGACGGAGAGCGTTTTCCAGACAGAGATAGGGCTACGGAAAATTCCTAGAATCACCGGACCTGATTGGCCGAGGACAAAATTACGGCGTAGTAGCACTTAGCCAATCAGGGGCAAAATTCCGTGGGGTGGGAGCGATTTTGGGGCACTTTTGAATTTTCGGGGTGGCGGAACGAGGAGACCTCCACGCTAGCGGCGTAGGGGAGAAGATCACTGCTTCTTGTTCGATTGAGCTGGGGGGGGCGAGCGCCGCGGAGCGAGTAACAGCTCCGGCGCCGCGTTCGAACGCTACGGGTACTCGACTTGTCTTGGGTGGCGAGCGCCGCGGAGTAAGTGATAGCTCCGGCGCCGCGTTCGAGGGAGAATTATTATTTGGGACTTAGTTCGTGGACACTGAGCTCTGCCGTGGGCAGTGACCGGTGACTAGTTTTCTCCGAGATTCGTGATCGTGAAAACTCCAGAGAACTTTCCGTAAGAACTGCTAATTTGTGTGAACGGAATTCGCGATCATTCACGATCCGGGCCAGCTGACCGTCGCCGCCGCCGCCGTCACCGCCGCAGCCGCTGTCGCCGCCGCCGCTCCTTTGGTAGCTACTGTGGAAGGACGTTTCTCGGCCTGGCAGGGCCATCTCAGCCGCCGACCCAGACGGAGAGAAGCCGCGACCCCCGCCGCCGACGCCGAGGGCCGCCTACACGCCGCCCCATTCAGGCATAAACTTCGGTCAACGACCGCCAAAGAACTATTGTGCATTGCTGTGCCGCGCTTAGGCACTTGTTTCCTCATTATTGTCAGCCAGAAGGCGAATGGCCTAGAGTTTGTTGGGGCCTGTAAAGGAATTTAATTGTAATTCTCGTTCTTTATTTTTTTTTGATTTAAGTTTTATCTCATTTTTTCTTTCGTTTCTAACTGAGCTCATCAGGTAGGGCCTTTCTTAACTCTTTGAATCACTGTAACTTCCCCGGCCTATTATTAGGCGGGAATAAACCTTTTATTTGCTTTACCAACCACTGAATTGTTTCTGTAGTTAGCAAACGCCTTACGACTCCTTCCATCCGAGTTAGATTCTAAGCAGGTGACAAAGTTGGCCGACTGAGCTAGGCCCGGGCCGCCCTCGTTGACTTCGGCGCACACCCACGCCGCCGGAGCTCGACGCTGTGGTTGACAATCGACGCCACCGTGTGGCTCGATAACGAACCTTGGGTGTGACAATGTGGCCTCTTCCAAATAACCGATTCAGTCGCATAAAACGGTGAGCAAGTATCGCGAGGCAGAGTGAGTGTGGTTTTTAAGCAAACGTAAGCGCAGCCGGAGCGGAGACGATTGGGCCGCGTGCAGCGTGAAACGGCGCGTTGCGAGGGGTAATGGCGCCGTCCACGCGCGGGCGGCGGCCGTGAGTCAGCGCAGCGGCCGGCGTCTGCGCTCTGCGGATGCAAGTACGGTCCTGATGGATGGCCGGGCGACCAGACCTAAAGCGGCCCATTCACGGGCAAGCCACGAGCCTGTGACGCGTCAGTTGCTGCTGCTACCTGCTTCGTTGTTCGCACAGTGGATCGCGACTTAATAGAGTGTTTTTGCCACCTCGAACGTTAAGCACTATCGATCTTCTGCGCATGCGCAGATGCACTAAAGTGATGCGAAACTTGAACTGCGCATGAGCAGAAGATCGACAATGCTCATCTTTCGAGGTGACAAAAACTCCCTACTGACGGGCTCTGCAAGCCTGGCTTACGTGAATGGGAGGGTGGAAGGGCAGGTTGTGGAAATAATGTTACGGTAACAGATTGACAAGTTGTGTCTAAGGGAAGTTTGCAATCCTCGCTTGAAGATGAGTGGAGGGGGAGGGGACATATGTGCAAGTGCGGCTGTGGGATGAGGAGAAGCCGACTCGTGACGTGAGTTCTGCCATCCAATGTGTTTTCCCGAACGGATAAAGCGAAAAAGGTAATTGTGACACATATCTCGATCTTGGGGGATTCCTTTAAGAATCCGAGTACCACGATAATGCTTTTATTCTAAGAGCAGATGAGTAAATCCCGTAAAAAATGTTCCAATTAGAGAAAAGGCGATTAAGTTATTCCTCACCGGAATTTGAAGAACGAAAAAACAATATCGTTTGTTATATACAGCAATTTTTTTAAACCAAACGAGCATGTAGACCTGAATTTGAGAGCGAAGGCAAGGAGCCCATACTGGAGGCGCCCCCACCTGGGGACAATCACTGCCACCACCCACATCTGTCCCGCCCAAGCGTCCAGGCGTTGCCCTCTGTACACTCCTGTGCCTTTTCACTTACAAGGGAAGTTGGTGAAAACAAACATCAGTTTGACGAGCAGCAATTTCGATATTTTAATAACGTGTTATAAACACATCCACGTATAATAGACAACAATGTGTTTAGTTATTTACTAGCTAAATGTGGTATCGCCGATGTTTTAAAAATATTTTCAAATTTGAGAAATACACATTGTACGTTTTCGGCACGGGACGAACTCTAAGAAAAACGTATGTTCTGTGAGAAACATTGTGCGGAACTGCACTTAATATGTGTACTTTTTATGCATGAGCATCACTAGTGTTCTTCACAATAGTGCATTAAAGAAATGATCGAATGATGAGTTTGCCCTTGCTACCCGTAACCCAATATTTCAGTTAAAGAGAACTGAGAGATTTGGATTGATCAAAAAATCTTTATTTTCAATATAGTTTGTTCACAACTTCCCATGTCCGGGTGGAAATGCCTTAGCGTGGGCTGGACAAGGGTTGCTGTGGCGAATGGTGAAGAGGGAGGGTGGAGCGATTGCAAGAGCTCTTGGTGCCGCTGTGTCCATAGCAAAGCGTCCAACACGGATGAGGGAAGGGCGAGCAACAGGACCAGTTCGCGCAGGAAATTTATGAGTCATCTGCATTGGCCGTCTAACGAGGGAGGGCACTGGACGCCCGGTGTGGGTTGGAGCCCACGTTTCAATTCAGAAACACTCCGGACGACTAGCCACTAATTATGGAATAAAATGCTGGGTCTCCATGTACAAACCTTGTGTGGGTTCTCTGCCCACTAAGATGCTAATTGTTTTTTTTTTTTTCAAAAATTGCGTTTTAATAATTTTCTCAGTACCAATGTGACTAGTGCTGGACGAAGATGTTCTTCCGGAACAGTTTAAATATTATAGAGAGTTTGAAAGAACACTTACTAACTCCACAGAACAATTTCTAGATGATGTGCTTTTGAAGGCAACACTGACTGCACTCTCCTTGTAATGGCTCATGATGGTAATTCGTATTGTTTCCCTTTGGAGGAAGCGTTGAAGTAAAAAGTGATGGTCTTCTCTTCGAATGTTAGTGAGAATGTTCATGTATTTCCTCTCTAATAAAGAAATTGAGGTAGAAAGAGGAAATACTAGATGAAATTGAAATTTTGGGAGTTAATGGGTTTTGATTTAATTTCTATAAAACAAATGTTAAGAAAAAATAAAAGTGCAAAACATTATTTTCAGCTTCTCTTTCTACTTTCTTGCAAGAATCTTTAGTAGTATGCATGTACTGAAGTCAGAAATATGAATTTGTACTTGATTGCATTCAATATATTCACTCACATTGTATGTACTGCTGTATAATGTACATGTTTTTTGCAATGGGTTTCTTGTAGTTCTGTAGGCCATTTCCCCAAATAAAATATACAGATGTGTAATGAATAGCGCGATCGGATGTAATAAATGTATAAATTTAATGCGAATAGAAACATAGTGGAAAGGGAAAGTTAGTTGTCACACGTTAAAAAAACCCATTAGCACTCCAAATTTCAATTTCGTCCTACAGGCTATCCTACTGCCTCTATTATTTTATTAACATGTGAGCGTCTTCATGAAGTTCGGAAGTAATGTTTTGATTTCGGTTTTTGAAATGGTTCCAAAAATTTTCCTATTTTAATGAACCTTTTTTTCTTACATTGAATTAAATATCATCCAAATGCATTAATAAAATTTGTTCTGTATCGTATCTAGGATGACATTATTCGTAAAGAGTTAACAAGAAATAGTTTCTGCCTAGGCCATTTCTCCCTGTGGTATCCGATAAAACAAAGGAGAATATTGTAGAGGCACATATGGTAGAACGAAATCTTTAAGGAAGCGACCGGGAGAGATGGCTCAGGGCATCAACTGATGCCACTGCATCTTTCCTACCTCTTCATTGTCCTATCCTCTCCCCTTACACACACACACCCTAGCATGCACTGCACTACCACACATGCTGGGAGACAGGTCGGGAGCTTAGTGGATGTACCAGCTGGGGCGGTGTCTCGCTGATGGGAGATGCCTGGTTGGGAAAACCCCGCTAGCCGACGGTAGGTCGGCGGCGAATCTCGCAATCGAACGGGACATGATCGTTATCACCTGATAAAATATGCACTATACTTACGGAACTAACGACTCAAGTAGTTGACGCATCTGGAATCACTAGAATCAATCAATTTAAGGAAGCGTAATGACTTCATTCTGCTACAATTCCAACAACATATTTTTAACCTACAAACAACGTTATTACGTGTGTGATTTTCGTTCAACCTTCGACTCTCAGATGATCATTGGATAATATATAGAGTGGGCCTCACAACAATAGGGAGTTTTTTCACGCCATAGCGGGCAGCACCATCGATCTTCTACGCATGCGCAATTCGAGTTTCGCGTCACTTTTTTGCATATGCGCATGCGTAGAAGATCGATAGTGCTGTCCGCAATGGCGTGCAAAAACTCCCCAATAACAAACATGATCAATAGCACGTTTAATATCGATGAGGGACACTCAATGGATCACCTACTGAATTTAATGATTTGTGGGCAATGGACGTGATGATACCAACAATATATTTAATTAAATATGTTTGAGTTTGAATGGCTTTTTTCTGGTTTTGGCTCCGACATTTGTTTCGGTGTGATGGTCTGCTCCCAAGGGATCCGCCTCTTTGGCGCTGTTGTGCCCCCAGGTGCCGTTTCTGTGGCGCAGGGCCTGCCGTCGATGGCCCGGGGGAGGGGGGGCGAACGCCAGTGGGATGAGGTCAGCGCGCGGGCGGTGACATAACGCAGCAGACGGCGGCGCCCAAGGCCCCCTGAATCACCGGCCACGAGCCTCGGCAGCGCAGCGCCCCGCCGCCGCGGCGGGCGGGCGGTGGGCGGTGTGAGTAAGCGGGCTGCGAACCCAGGCGCTCCGCGTGGGAGGGCAGGAAAAGCTTGCCCCTCGCCTCCCATTGCCTCGCCTCGCCTCGTCGCACCGTTTTTTTCCTGGAAGCTTAGAGGAAGAAGTCTTCCCTGAGTAGTCCTTCTCAACTACAAGTAATATGATCCGTACAAGGACATAAAACATTTCGTTTTAGTATGTGTACTTATTTGCATTTGTATTTTAAAAGGTTTTATATTTTATGTTTTGACCAAGCAATGGCATTTCTGGTGTAACGATTTTAATGTTAAAACAAATCAGGAAGAAATATGTTTGTGATGGTGATTGAGAATCAAACAATCAGGAAGTCAACCCTCCTCACATCACGTAGCGATCAAGGAAGATTATTGCTCAAATTTCGTTGCATATTGAGTTAGGATCTGAATGAAAGAATTCAGGAAAAGCTGTTGGTTGAAGTTGTGCAATGCTTCAAAATAAACGATTAGCCTATTTTGCGTTTCAAAACGCTTGATTGTGATCAGTGCTTGTGTGGCAATCGGAGAGATAAAGTTATTACAGTATTTATATGTGCAAATAGACATTCTAGCGCCTTAGCGAGAAAAAGCTTGTCAATAACTTCGTCAAAGTCATTGCTTCGTTACGTGGCACATGAAACGGGCGCTTATTTGCAGCGCGGTCTGGTCGGAGCGGCGCGGGGCGTGAGAAGCCGCCCACGGCGTCAGGCGGCGCCGCCTCGCCTCATCTGCACTCGCCGCGCCGGCACTTCCTGCTCGGACCCGCCCAGCGCCCCGAGACCCGCCAGGCGCCGCCTCGCCTCGCGCCGCCCCACCCACCGCCACGCCCGCCTCGCCACACCCCGCTCGGCCCCCGCCGCCTCCACTTCCCGCCTCACCGCCTCGCCCGCGCTCTGTCCCGCCCCTGACGCCGCCTCGCGCCGTCTTGCCCAGCTCGCTCAGCCTCTGCCCCCGCCTCGCGCCGCCCCGCCGCGCCCTTGCGCCCGCCACCATCTGCGCCCCGCCCCATCATCACCTTGTCAACGGCGCCCCGCAAGCCCCCACCACTCCACATCTTCCGCCCGCGGTCTGCCCCGCCCCCGTCCCCGCCTCGCGCCATCCTCACCCGGCCCGCTTACCCTCCGCACCCGCCTCGCGCCGCCCCGCCTCGCCCTTGCGCCCGCCACCATCTGCGCCCCGCAGGCCCCCACCACTCCACATCTTCCGCCCGCGCCCCACGCCCAGCTATAAATGGGCTGCCCGAGAGCGGCCGCACAGGGTGTTTAGGCGGTTTCGTGTCGGCGATGAGAATGAGCGCAGAGGGCGTCCAAGGGAGATACCAACTCACTAACTCTAAACGTTGCCATGTTATCTACTTATCCTTTGAAGTTAAAATTGTCATTTGTCTCGGCTCACTTTCGTACTATCGTTTCGTCATATCAAGGATTTACATCGGAAAAGAATATTCCCGTCAAATTAATGTTCCCAGTTTAATGTTATATAGATAGTTTCAACAGGGTTTTGTGTAATACAGTTTAATGCAGTTTAATGATTATTAAACTGGAATCACACAGAGCATCGGGTTCAGTTCAAATATCATGCAACACGGGAAATGTCTCCATTAACTTGTAAGCTCCAATGCACGAGAAATCGCGTTATAGTTTCCGGAAAATGAATCTTCATGAACATCTGCACCATTCAAAAGTAAACATTAAGCAAATCTTTGACTTTTGAACAGCACTTTGATTGCGGTTTTGAAATGCAACTTTAGTGCTTCTAGGAAAGTTGTCTAGAAAAATTGAAAATTTATAAAGGAGGTTTTTCACACATTTCTTGAAATGAACTGACACCATTCAGTAGAAAGCAGTCGAACATACTCTGTCACAATCAGTGTAGATCACAATCTTTAACTAGTCGAGACTCTCGGTCACTCTTGGCGAAGTTGAATTAATCGATTGGAAATCTCTGCGAGTAAAGCTCTTGCTGGAGCGTGTCACAAAACGGTTGTGCACTTGCAACAAAACCATGTGCAGGCAGGTGCTCTGCGATTCGATCTCGAATTTCTCTTGCACAGATGACCCCGCCCCCTGTCAGATAGCTGCGCACAATCGATATCTCGCATTCCGCCGCGATCGACAGTTGTCGCTGTGTAGTTTTCACCAGGCAGAGGGTTCTCCAATCGCCGTTTTTTTGGAAATACACGTGTTTTCCGTCTGGCACTCGAAGCCCTCAGATGTACGCATTGTTATTAGTTCTTTAAAATAACTACTCTAAAACATTTAATGATAGTTCTGACCTGCAGCAGCAAAAATGCTGCACAAATCCACTCGGAATGTGTGTTCCAAATAGTAACACACACTGCTCAACAACAAGAAATAAAATACTTTCATATAATAACACTGAAATAAATTAAACATTTTAACAAAATCTATTACTGCTATAACAGAGTGCTAGCTTCGCGAGGCGCCTACAGCGGGCATTGTCATGTTTAAAAGTTTAATTTGTGCTTTGCAAGTTCATAGTAAATGTAAATTTTAAATATACAGTAAACCCTCGTTAGCACAAACTCGCTTAACACGAATTTCGCCGTAACACGAACAAAACTTCAGCCCCGGTAAAGGATTACGGTAATACGGGCATTTGTAATACTCGGATAACACGAGTATTTTAACACGAACTCCGATTATCTCGGTCACTTGGAATTCGTGTTAATGTGGGTTTACTGTATTACAATTGTCTGCTTCGTCCATTTCCGGGCGTAGAAAATTATATGGAAAAGACATTAATTATCATCGCTCTGATGAATCAAGTCGTAAAGATTAATGTAAATATCTGAAAGGGAGTATAGTAATTCATTGCGTTTCATCAGTGTATTCAGTGGTGCATTAAAAGCACCAAAAACACGTGTTGTGTAGATCTTTCCTCAAATATCCTTTAGGAAATCGGCTAAGAATTTTGCCAATCGATTTGTCATGTTAAGAGTTTTCGTAAGAGCAATTGATCACGTCTATAATATTGCAAGTCTCCAAAAACATATTTTCGTCACATAAAAAATACAAAAAACAATAATTTAGAGAAATTTCGTAGAATTTTCTGGATGGATCCGCCAAAAAATGATCACAACCCCCATCAGAAAACCGAGACACATCGAATGACACCTCATTTGTCTTGAATAGTGAATCGGAAGTGGCCTAACCGTGAGTGACGGAAGGACGGACGGGTGAACGGAATGACGCAAGTTACTCGATACTTGATTTCTAAATAAGGATATTATTGTAACAACTCTTTACGTATCAAATGTATAGAAAAAGTTGATGTTCCATTACGCAACACCTGTATTCCAAATACTTAATAGCGGGCTGCCTCTAGGACGAAATTTTACTATCGCATGGCGTCAGCTGTGTCTTAAGCAGTAACTCGCCGAGTAGGAGAATTCAGTCGGTACATGCAGTACGAGCAGTATTTTTCAGTCAAAATTGAAACTATTTCTCTGTTTTTGTATTTTCCCCCTAACGTTTCTGGTTGTCTAACGAAACCATAGACTGCTCTTACATGGCTGGAGTATGCATAATTTTCTTTCAATTTCTACGCGCATTGGAAATTAGTAATACGGATAACATAATTTTCGTTAACATTTTTTTTTACGTCTGAAGACAAAATGGTATATTATCCGAAGATCAGGGCGAGTTTATGGCATTTGGGTGGTGTGAGCAGAGTGCTAAACAAATACCTGGGCAACGCCGATTAATCAGCTAATTCCGTGGAAAGGGTTCGAGACTGTAGGAATCGTGGCCGGCGTGGAGCCGCGACGCCTCGACGCCCCAAGTAGGCCGCGGGGAAAAAACAGAGCCGGCGCGGGGCGGCTAGATGGTATCGCGCGGGCAGGCGCTGCGAGCCGGCGACGCGTCTCGAGGTTTCTCGAACCGCAGCGCGCGATCGAGATTCGCGGGCCGATCAGCGCGCCGCGCCGCGACGCTCCGGCCGGGGTTTCCTGAGGCGGCGCGGAGGGACTCCGCGCCACCGCGGTGCACCGGAGAGAAACGATGCTGCGGGGGCAGCAGGCCGCGCTGCTTGTGGCGACTAGGGATGCGACATCAATGCCGATGTTTTCAAAACATCGTTGTTTATTTAGAAACATCGATATTTTAAACATCGACATATTAACACTGATGTTTTTTTAACATCGATGTTTTGTGAGCCATAAAAGTTATAGATCAAATTGAAGAGTTCTTCCTGTTTGGCAATATATATTTTTGTTAATAAAATGTATCCAATGTTTTTTTATGATAATCCTTTATTATCATCAATTATACGACGTTTCGTAACATGATTAGTTACATCTTCAGGTTACTTCTCCTTGTAACGAATGTGATGGCGATGACCTTGATGAGACTGATGGATACTTTGTCAAATTCAGTAAAACGTATGGATCAAATTGAAGAGTTGTCAGTTGATAATAAAGATTGTCATAAAAACATTAGATACATTTCGCGATCGATGTTTTTTTCTTTTTCGATGTTTTTCTGAATGAAAAATTCCCATGATCACAATATTGTAAAGGTTAAAATATGAAATAATAACTTATGGTAGCACTGTTATTCACGTGTTCAAACTAAAAGAATTCTGTTTGTTCTACCTTCCTCGACCAAACTCTCTCGCCTGTGATGACCTCCATACCCTCCAATTTCCTCTTCCTATTCATTTCGCACATTGAGATGTGGTCAGCAAGTACGCTGGTATCCTATGGTTTGCCCCCTTCTTTTCGTACGCATATTCGGCGAATTGATAAACACGAACTCTCAAATTAAATTTTAATGCACACGAATTTAATGTTAGATGTTACTAATCCAGTCTAAAACAACATCGGTGGTTTTTAGTCGATGTATTTTGAACATCGATGTTTTATTATCGATTATTGATGTTTTATTATCACTAGTGACGACTGATGGCTAGGCGATAGCGTTGGGTGCGTTTATTTGTAAAACGTATAACTATGGCACACATAAACAATAACATGTTGGATATTCCAGGAAAGATTTCGTGTAATGCGTACCTATTGCTTCCATATTGTAGGCCATGGTAAGTTTGTACTAACACTGAGTGCCACACTCACGCTTCACAAAAACCTGCTATGGAGTGCTATTCTTTCTTCTGCTGCTGCTCCTGCTTCTTGTTCCTAGAAAGCTTCAGTCCGTTTTTGCAATGCTACGAGTAGGAGGACTTTCTAGATTATGTTCCCTGTAGATAGTTGGTCATAAGAAAGGCGAGATCACCCGATTCACCAACACGATGAACCGAGCAGTGACAGACGTAAAGGAAAGGTTCGCGCATGGCGTATCCCAATTGTGTAAGGTATTGACCCTGCATCCGCTACCGAAGTACCGATCAAAACGGTTCGCTCATTGAGGTTATGAAATCGAATATGCCAGCGTTTGTCAAAAATCCTCTACTGATGGAACCTCCTCCTGCTATCTAACTAAGGCGTCTACCTCTTGTGTCTAAGACTCTACCTCTAGCTAGAGTCCCTTGACACAGACTAGCACAACCCAAACGGCTGCCTTCTCGTTTAATACCCTTCCATTTTACAGACCCGCCAGGCAGAAAACAGTTGACGTAAAATGTAAAAAACTGAAGACATTACGTAGATTTTCGAATGTAATAATATTGATTAAAATTGATTTTGGCAGTGGTAGTTCCCAACACAGAACACCAGACGGTTTAAAACCTCCCTGACGACAGGTTATAAAATGGAATCGGCGGTCGACCTCTGGGGAGTAGTTGCTGCGAGCGCGGCAGCCCGGTGATTTCCGATTTTTCCCGGGCGCGCGCAGTTTCCCTTTCTTTGGCGCGCGGCGGGACGCCGTTGGGCGGGGCGTGGTGGAGGGGAGGCCGTGCCATTAGCCTGGCTTTAATTGAAGTGCTTCGCGGGAGGGGAGGTGGGGCGCCGGTCGGCGCGGCGCCGCACTGTTTTGCTCGTTACGCAACCGCCGTCGAGTGGTCTTTGCCCCTTGCCGTCGCCTTCGCACTGGCGAGCAGCAGCTGCCGCTGGGGACAAGTTCGCGCTGGCGGTCGCTATCGCAGAGTTGCATCTGACCTCAGCTCTTTGGCTGCGGGCGGTCGCGCACCAAATACGCAAACACTTGCAGCTGGACGCGAATCCACGCCTGCGGATGGGAAGGATTCGAGAAATCAGCTTGTCAACTCAAGCTAGTGGGAGTCTCACGAAATGGAAAATGTCGCCGAAAAAGATAACCTTTGAAGAAAAATTGTTTGTATTAATATCATTTTGTATGCAAAATACTACATTGTGGTTGATGAAGATTTTTCTCCTTTTCGTCGATATCTCTATATATTTTCTTTATTTCCGAATATTAATATTTTACATATTTCCGATATTTAACGACAATTGAATCCCTCTGGAAGAAATAGTCGTAACATGCAAAAAGCAACTTCCTTTAAACTGATTGCAACGGTAATATCAAGGGAAATTGTTTATTTCTTTAAAGTAAATAACTTGTAGTAATCATCGTTAAGTTTAGTTAGTCAACATTCTGTTGGTGTGCATACCTCCAACATAGTTACAATCAGGGACCGAATACCGAAATAATAGCGGTAAAGGTATTTATACCGGTATAGATATACCTTTACCTCTATTATACCTTTATTCAAAATACCTTAAAAAATACCGGTATAAGACGTCAAATACCGGTATTTTTAGAGGTATATTACCTTTATTCGACGTCTATACCGGTAAAATACCTCTAAATAGAGGTATTTTACCGGTATTTTGTCATGAAAATACCGGTATTTTCATGACAAAATACCGGTATTTCAGTAGAATCATACAGGTTTCGAAGGGAAACAATCTGATGTGTGGGCGCGCGAACGCGCGTGTGGGAGCGCGAACGCGCGTGTGGGAGCGCGAACGCGCTTGTGGAATCGTGCGAGCGTGTAAGGGAACGAACGCGCGTGTCGGGGCGCAAACGCGCCGGGGGTCGCGCGCGCATGTGGGCGCACCAACGCGCGTGTGGGAGCGCGAACGCGCGTGTGGGAGCGCGAACGCGCTTGTGGAGTCGTGCGAGCGTGTAAGGGAACGAACGCGCGTGTCGGGGCGCGAAAGTGCGTAGGGTCGCGAACGCGCGTGTGGGAGCGCAAACGCGCGTGTGGGAGCGCGAACGCGGTTATGGGGTCGTGCGAGCGTGTAAGGGAACAAACGCGCGTGTGTGGGATCGCGAACGTGCGTGTGGGAGCGCGAACGCGCGTGTGGGGACGCAAACGCGCGTGGGTTGGGCGCCAACGCGCGCGTGTGGGAGCCCGAACGGGCCACTGATCGGACATTATCTTTTGTTCCTAATCCTTTCGCCTTAAATACACACTCTTTCACGCTCTACACTATTAGACCTCAGGAGACTAGTCAGAGTGTGTTCCTATTAACGATTGAATGATTATAAGTGATTCCGAGCGCGGCAATTGCTAACCCCGTAAGTGCAGGGCGTTTTCTACGAGAGGTGGCAGTGATCTTCCTCATGCATGGCAAGATCAGGCGCCGACGTACCGTCGATTAGCGGGATTTCCCTCAACCAGGTATCTCCCACCAGCGCCCCCCTCCCCAGCCGGCAAAAGCTCCCGCGCGGTCTTCCGGCATGTATGGCAGTGTAATGCATGCTAGTGTAAGTGTAAGTGAAGGGGTGAGGATAGGACAACAGGAAGGAAAGATCGTGCGCGGTCTGTGGCCCGTCTATTAGGGTACTGCTCCGGCATTCCTCTGATATTGTTCGGAGAAACCAAGGAAAACTACCGATCAGAGCAGCCGGCCGCTAGAATTCTCCTCGGCCCGATCTTTCCTTCCTCTTCCTTGTCCTATCCTCACCCTCAAAACTTATAAATATGAAATTTAACTGCTGTGAAGTATGGCAAGTAGTTTTTAAAACAATTGCAACGTGCCGCCTCTGGAAGTGCAGACATCGTCGCGCGTGGTCGGGCCTGCGGCCTCTGCCAGGATATGACCTTCGACATCAGTTGTGAAAGAACGAAGGCGACAGAAATCTGACATCGGTTGATAAGACTTCACGCAACGTTCCTTGGCGCATTCCGATTCTCAGAATCAGTTTCCCTTTGTAAGAACTGCGAGGGCTGCGCCGTTGCGTAGGCAGTTTCCGGAGGTCAGCGTTTCGACCCACGAGCGTCTCCGGTTCGGCAGAGGATAACGCACTCGACCTATATACTCCACGCTATTAATTTCTTTTCGCTGTGAGTAGAATTGAAATATGAGAGAAGGATGTTTGACCGTAGGCCCCAACAAACGCTTTGCCGAATGTGTACTGTGTGTGTGTGTGTGTGTGTGTGAGAGAGAGAGAGAGAGAAATCGAAAGAGAACAAAAGAGAGAAAGAGAAAGAAAGAGCGAGTGTATATAGCGCGTGGGTGCATAGAGCGTGAGTGTATAGCGCATAAGTGTGTAGCGCGCGTGTGAGAGGTACAAGCGCGTGTTAGGCGCTCGCGTTTATTCGGCTCGCGCGTTTGTTCGGCTCGCGTATTTGTTCGGCGCGCGCGTTTGTTCGGCGCGCGCGTTTGTTCGGCGCGCGATTTTGTTCGGCGCGCGTTTGTTCGGCGCGCGCGTTTGTTCGAATCGCGCGTTTGTTCGGCGCGCGCGTGTGTTCGGCGCGCGCGTTTGTTCGGCTAGGGCGTTTGTTCGGATCGCGCGTTTGTTCGGCGCGCCTTTGTTCGGATCGCGCGTTTGTTCGGCGCGCGTGTGTGTTCGGATCGCGCGTTTGTTCGGCGCGCGCGTTTGTTCGGATCACGTTTGTTCGGCGCGCGCGTGTGTTCGGCGCGCGCGTGTGTTCGGCGCGCGCGTGTGTTTGGCGCGCGTTTGTTCGGCTAGCGCGTTCGGATCGCGCGTTTGTTCGGCGCGCGCGTTTGTTCGAAATGCGCGTTTGTTCGGATCGCGCGTTTGTTCGGCACGCTCGTTTTTCGGTGCGCGCGTTTGTTCGGCGCGCGCGTTTGTTCGGCGCGCGTGTTTGATGCGCGCACGTGTTGGCGCGCGCATGTGTTTGGGGCGCGTGTGTTTGGCGCGCGCGTGTGTGGGCTCGCGCGTGTGGTTAGCTCGCGCGTGGGTTTGCCGCGAGCGCGTGTGGCACGCGTTTGTGGCGCGCGCGCGTTTGTGGCGCGTGTGTGGGGCACGCGGCACTATTTCCATTGAAAATACCGGTATAATACCGGTATAACCTTTATGGACGTCCATACCGGTATAGACGTCCTATAAAGGTATTTTACCGGTATAAAAGAATAAAGGTATTTTATACCGGTATGAAAAAATACCGGTATTTTACCGGTATTTTTACCGGTATTCAATACCTTTTCGGTCCCTGGTTACAATCCACTTTGCTCTGTGCTGATTTTAATATGTAGGTTACAACCTTTTAGATAGATATAGATAGATATAAGGTTTTTCTACAAATGGGCTGATGTTGCCCGGTGGCAGAATACAGAAACATAAAAGTACATTTACAATTATAAAACAATTAACAATAAAAACCATATATACAAAAAACAATATAAAAAAACAAATTATCTTCGTCATTACCTAGAACATGCAAATGCATTTACATACATATACAACAAATGAAACTAAATTTAAGTAAATAAACGTACTTACATATTACACCAACATTCATACATACTAACATACACGCTTACATATGTATCATACAAAGACCGAGGAACACTCGCATACACATCATCCTGCACGTATTCACTCACAATCATATTCAGACAAAAATGGATACACATTTTTACCTACAACATACTAATATACAATACTTATAATAATTTTTACATTTCTAACACGTAAAACACTCGTAACATAAATCAATAAATACCAACTTTTGCCAGAATAGCCTATAAAAGACGCTCTAGATTTGCAAAATAAACAACGAAATGAAATCACTTCACTTCACATCACTTCACGTCACTGCACGTCATAAAACTTTCTAGTTGACTACCCATAATCGCACCTTTCACTTCACTTCACTCACGTTTTCACCCTATTGATTAATTTCTTATATTTTTTTTCTAAAACCACGCGAGCAAGGAAAGGGCTCAAAAACTGTCGCAGGTAAATCGTTTTGCCCGGAAGTATTCAATTTCGAATCGCATTAATCTTAACAATAGCGTACATATATTTTGTTGCACTTAAAGTGCCATGTTACTTGAGTCAGGTATCGGTGTTCGAATTCAAATGGAAACTGATATTCGTCATTGATTTTAGAAACTTCCTGTTCTGAAAGTGAGTTTCTATCTACATTTTTAAACTATTACATTTTAGTTCGTGTTTCTTACAATTGAAATGTAGTTTACCATATCTCAACATTTGATCAATATTTCATCTCGTACATTGTTTCTTTTGTTAGTCTTGAAACCCGTGTGTTGCAAGATGCTTTTATACGGTAGTGAACACTCTTTGAGTACAGCGCTTCCGAAGAGGCCAGCGATATGGGACGCGGACACTTGAATCCACGGCAAGTCAAGGATGAAAAAGGAACAGGCTTTATCTTCATAGCCTGGCGGCGCGCTCACGAGGAATAAAAAGGCCGAGGACCACCCAGCGCCGGAGAAGCCCCGCGTCGTCGCGTCCCTGGCCCGCCGACGCGACGCTCCTCGAGTACTCGACCCGACTTCACTCGTTGCGACGCCACTCAACTCGACGCGAGTCGACTCGACGCGAATCGACTCGACGCGATTCGATCCGACTCGACGCAATACGATGCGAATCGGCTCGATGCGATGCAAGTCGACTCGACGCAATTCGATGCGACTCGACTCTACTCGAATGGACGCGACACAACTGGACACGACGCAACTGGACGCGACGCAACTCGACTGGACGCGACGCAACTCGACTGGACGCGACGCAACTCGACTGGACGCGACGCAACTCGACTGGACGCGACGCAACTCGACTGGACGCGACGCAACTCGACTGGACGCGACGCAACTCGACTGGACGCGACGCAACTCGACTGGACGCGACGCAACTCGACTGGACGCGACGCAACTCGACTGGACGCTACTCGACGTGACGCGACGCGACGGGACTCGACTCGAACCGATGCGACTCGACGCAGCGCGACGCGACGCGACTTGACCTCCATGTGACTCTCATGCGAGCGACTCAGGCGCTCTTGGATGAGAGGCTGCGGAACCGCGCGTATTCGCTGTCAAGTGACACGCGTTAAGCGGAGACGCCCTTTCTTGCCGTCGCCATTCCCTCACCCTGAAAAGTTTTGGGAGGAGAAATTTGCCTCATTTCCCTCCCCTTGGATCCGCCCCTGTCTGATCAGTAGTTTTCTGATCTCTTGTAGCATCGGTAGACGAATAACGGAGCAGTACCCTAACAAAGAGGACGGATCGCCCCTGGTTTTTACGTCCGTTGATTTAATGACATCGTAGTTGACACTTCCGAAGAAACGAAATACTTCCTCCCTCCCCCTGGCACCGCGCGTACGAGGCTAATTCTCCATTTTGCCATCACCACAGCCTTCATTATTGCAGTTTTTAATGTCTTGTAGATTGTATCAGCTGTTAATTTTTTTATGTCAGTTATGTCTTGCGGATTGTATCAGCTGTTAATTTTTTATGTTGGTTATACCGGGACCATTTCTTCGAATGCTGTTTTAACTCTATGTATGCCACTACCGTTACTGTTGACTTTACCTGAGAAAGAATCATTACTGCGTCTATCACTTCTATCCGTCTTCATTTATTTTAGACATACAACTGAACAGCCCTGTCGGTGCAACCACCACCACCACCAACCCAACCAAAAAAACCAACCCCAACCACCGCCACCACCACCGCCGCCGCCGCCGCCGCCGCCGCCACCACCACCACCACCACCACCACCACCACCACCACCACCACCACCACCACCAACAACAACAACAACAATCAACCACCACCACCACCATCGTCATCATCGTTATTATCCTGGTACATCTGTGCCTACCATCACAAGACTGCCACCTCAGTGGAGTGCCGCGGCCATCGTTGTCGCCTGGCCCCGGAAGGCGCGTGGGCACGCACCCCGAGTGACTGCGCTGTTGCGCCGTCGCGTCGCCAAGCCCCTGCAAGCTGCCTGCCCAGCCGATCAAAAGCCCGCGTAGGCACCCGCCGCTCGCCCTTCTCTTCCCTTCCCTTCCGCCGCGCCGGCACGTAACAGCGCCCACTCGGCGAATTAGCTGCTCCCAATCTCACTTTTCCTTTTCCACAGACGCCACCCTCCTGCGAATTCCGCAATGGCCCGCCCCATGCACCAGACATCTGACTGCGGTTGCTCGGAAGAGCTCGAGACGCTTTCTGCCGTCCGGAAGAAACGCCTGTTCCGACTCACCTCCAGGATGGCAACTTTTCTGCAAAACATGGAAAACTGGGGAAAAATCAGGGAATTTCATTGCTCTGGAAAAGTCAGGGAATTTGTGTAAGAATCGTTTGAAGTCCGAGAAATTTTTGAGGGTTATACTATTATATATTATTCCTTAAAAACTTGAGTACAAAGTTATTTTTCCTCTATTTTTATTTTGGTGAGAAAATGTTGGTTCGTAAGCGTTCGTCCGCTGCGAAATCAGTGAGCTCACACTCTAGTATCAGGATAGCTTTGATTTTTTAAGTGTGAAGTTACAAATCTTATTAAGAAAAAATTAAGAACACACTGGAAAAACGGGAAAAGTCAGGGAAATTTATTTCAGTAAATGAGTGGCCACCCTTTTACATCTAGAAAATTTTGAAGTAACAGGGTTAATTTTGTAGCAAACGAATGGAAGTCAGTTTGAGAAGAAAAACTTGTATTTTAGTTACAGGTAGAACACTACTCAGTACCTTGAACCACATCAAAATTGCTTGTATGAAACTCAGAGAGATTTTTTATGTAACTTTTTTTTATACATACTGAAGTAAAATTCCCATATTTTAACGAAATTTCACTACAAGCGCGCTTCCGAATTTCACAATCACCGATATTCAGAACGCCTCATGCTCCGTGGGAATAGCCGTGCGTCCTTCCAAACTTAGCGTAAGTCTTTTATTTTTGCCTTTCAACTACACTAACGAGAAACAAGACGTCGCTGGGGCAGTCGTAACTTGCAATGATACAGGCAAGGACTCAATTTGCATATTGAAGTATCTTTGTTCTTGATCAGGGTAGCGTGAATACATAAATGTTACTGACGATTCGAAATCTTCGCTGCTGTTCTGATTAGGATCTATGAAATCATTTGTGGCGTTTGTGCTTCGTTAACAGACATAAAAATCATGTTTAAAATCAAGATCTTCGTGTTTTTTGAAAGCACTAGAAGATAAACTTAAGCTTCCCGTCATAATGTTTTTGTTAAAAAGTAGAAGAATGAGATGAAATCTTTGTGTTTCCTTATTGTGACACATTGTTGGAGTTCTAATGTTTGCTGCATAATTCTTTTTGATGTGGTCTTTTCGTAGTTGTTCTCAGTGGAATTCTAATGCCATTGATAACTGTCGAGATGTGAGACCAAGTCTTCCTTTTAACTGTGGACTCCTCACATGCATATTGTTTCATAGAACCCAAGATGGGCGATAGAAGATTTTTCTACGCCAGGTAGTAAATGGTTTCGGCGAAACTATTATTATTATTTGAATTAGAGACAGACCGCATTGTTCCTTTCGATACTTCAGCTGGACCTCTTCAGCGATTTTTCCATCTTATCGTACTCACATCCTGGTATGAACCTGAGAAGGCTAATTATAAAACAATCAATGTTCTGGTAGATACAAGAAAGCCAAGTATGCAGACACTATCATAATGGCGCAAATGTGAGTGAAGGGGGTTGAGACAAGGGAAGAGGGATGGTTGCTACGCTCGGTAAATCTTCTTCCTGATCAAAGGACCGTAGGCATATTGGTGTTTCTGTGCCTCCACCAACCCCTCACCACTTTCTATGCCTCCACTGACCACGGCCTCACATCATTCACCATCGCTCCTTCCCTCTCCTAGCTCCTACATCCCTCCCCCTCACCGCTATCCACCACCAGCCGCAGCCTCTTATCATCACCCAGCCTAGACATCTCCGCAGCCTTCGATCCCCTCCACACCCATCCCCCGTGTCCCGTCTCTTTCGTTCGCTGTAGCCAACTCCGCTTCCACTACCGCAGCCACTGTCATTTCCACCGCCAGTCAATCCATCACCTCCGCCTCCACCTACGAGTCCGCCTCCTTCGACCCCAGAGCCACTGCCACCCCCCACCCAACACTACAATTTACACCTCCTCCTCAACAGCTCCCTCTACCTCTATATCCTTCTAACAGCGCTCTACATCTATCTACACAGCCTCTACTTTCCTCCAAC
>JAHLJT010009355.1:33552256-33602325 GCA_031308135.1 Acheta domesticus
CAATATTAATATCACTTAACTAGCAACAAACTAAATCTAACGGTGTTTTAGGTACTTTATCAATGTAGACACCCCGTAAATAGTCAGGGAACAGAAAATGGCATTATTTAAGCATATATACAGAAAGAATCGCTCGCCCTTAGATTCTACGGGCGTCGTAATTTAAGGCGATTTGTCAGTGCCGTAGATTCTAGCGACCTGTGTTAACCGGTTCTTAGAAATTAAAATTACTGTAGTACCTGCAAGATAAAAAATAGTGTACATAAAATGTCCAGTATAAATCTCAGTGCAGTAGATAAAGTTTCGGAGCTAGAGCGTATCAAAATTGACCATTTTCTGCAATTCTTTGAAAGCTACGATTTTCGGAAAAACGCTTTTCAGAGCTCATGTATTGTCAGGATGCGGAAAGGGTTGTCATTTTCTGGTTCTATAATAAATTTTCAAACAAGATTTTCCATCCTGCAACGAAATATTTTCCATAATTGTGGAGATATGGGCATTTCTGACATTTTTTGTGTAACTAAAATAGCAAAAATTCAATGATTCCCCATCTGTTGAATTTTGCTCATTTTCAACCCGACTCTTATTCTTCTTAAAACCAGTGTCCTAGCCTGAAATTTAATGGAAAATACATTGGTGATAAGCATATTTCCAACAGACGTTTCGTTTTACAGAAATTCGCTAATATCTAAAGTAAAAAAGTAATTTTCTTCAAAAATGAACTCTACGAAGTCACCACGTTTAACCGGTTTTTATGAATTAAAAATTCTGTCATAGTTAAAATATAAATAGTAAAGTACATACAATATTCAGGGTAAATCTAACTGCTGTAGATCAAAACGTTTCGGAGATAGTGCGCGTCAAAGTTGACCATATTTTGGAATTCTTTGAAACCCTATCTGCCAATCCTTTTTTTTGGGGGGGGTAACTAAAATTGAAAATATTCAACAATGACGATGATTGGAAATATGCTTATCACAAATGTATTTGCCATTAAATTTCAGGCAAGGGCACTTGTTTTGAGAAGAATCAGGCTCATGTCGAAAATTGCAAAATTCACAGGTAGGGAATCAATGAATTTTCGCTATTTTAGATACCGAAAAGAGTTGGCAGAAAATGCGCTTTTCTCCAAAACTATGGAAAAAGTTCCAATTCAAGAAGCAAAATCATTTTTCAAAATTTAATATGAATTTATAAAATGCTGTTATTAGCCGCACTAGGATGTGAAATGAGTTTTGAGAGTCACTTATCCGAAAATCGAGAGTTTCAAATAATGCCAAAATACGGTCAACTTTTACGTATTCTAGCTCCGAAATTATTTGATCTACAACACTGAAATTTATACTGAAGATTGAATGTTCATTACAGTTTATCTTGCAGGTATGACAGGATGGTTGGTCTTTAATGTCGGCGTCACCATCAGCATCACCCTAATCTGACCTCCGACCTTCACAAGACGCGACGTCTGAGCAACGGGTTTATGAGTCACCGGCATGAAGCGTAATTGCCTGTTACCCACATCCGCTCCTGTTTACGCGTTTTGAAATTGCCCGCTTTCAAAGAGACGGTTCGGTAGCATCTATCCACGACTCTTGCTGTTGCGCAAATTGCCACTTCTTCCACCAATAAGCTTCTGTCACCTTTGCCTTTCGTCAGTCTCTGATCTTGCATCGGCTTTCCCAACGCCCGCGTCGGTAACTCCTTTAACACCTTAACTTCCTTTATAACGAACGCAGAACTCTTCTAAAGACACCGCAACGTTACTCTTCGTACTTACCAATGCACATTTATTATGTCAAAATAAGTATTTCATTATGACGAACGCTGGTTTTCTCTCTCTCAGTTTTTCTTTTGATTATCTCTCAAAAGACTGTTTTTGGTACCAATAATTGCGCATGGTCGACACCTTTGCTCCTCCCAATACTTTGTTTGGCATATCCCATATTTTCATTTCAAAAAATCTCAATTTTCCTCTATTGTATTTCAATTATCGTGCGAGTTCTGCCTTAACCCCAACAACGACTTCCCTCATGGCTGTATTCGAATGAATTTTTTTTTCAATTTTGTATTCATTTTTTAAAATTTCCATCTCGGCAGCTACATTTTGTACCCGGGAATCTAAATTCTCAAAGTCATTTTTACATACAAATGTAAATTACATATCAGTAGGCCCAGTCAATATATGACTAGAATTGAAGACCACGGGGCAGTAACATGCTATACCATATACGTAAGTTTTGAGAAAAATGAACGTAAAGGTTTAGACATTGCATTCTACACATCAGGATAAAGAACACTTAATTTATTAATTACACTCCCATCTTGCTGTGAATCTTTAAGATAAAAACCTAACATCTAGATACACATACGGGGCGTCGAAATACAATAATAACTTAATTTCTTCAGAAATGTAGCATAGCATGTTATTACCCCAAGGTCTTCAATCGTTTTACTGAACCACCTCAGCCGGTATTGGCTGCTGTATACAGGATTCAAACAGGTGATTATACCTGGTAGCTACTTAACCTATAACTCTGTACTCTTGTGATTACAGCACACACACACACACACACACACACACACACACACACACATCACTAGGGTCCGGATTTTAATGACCTAAAAATCAGCAAAATATGCAAGCATTTATGACCTAAAACCTATACAAATGGGTTTAAACCTATTTGCCTAGAATCTATATAAATATGACCTAAAAATAAAATATGACTTTACATAAGTTTATTTTTAAAATATTCCTGTTGATTTTTTAGGTATAACATAAATACAAAATTCATTCAAGAACAGTTTATGAGTGTATTACTAACGTTTTGCAGTCTTTGGAACTACCTAGAATTTTTTAAAAAATGTTTGTGTCTGTAAAACAAATCAGAACAATAAAACCCGTCAAACAAAACGTCTTGCTTTACTTGTCTTGCTTGTATACTTCTTGCTTAGTGTTTTCCAATTTCCTCTCAGTCTTCAGTTTTTGGAGAGTTGCATTGGATCACAAGGAGCATTTTCAGGTTTTCCATCTTAAAAGACCTGCGGTTGACGCTGAGGATAGTTTTGTGTCTACAAAAACTCCTTTCGGCATCAAATGACGTCACGGGAGCGTATATGAAGGCGGCGATGTCACTGCAGTGCATCTTTGGTTCATTATATTCAAATGTTGCCATTTCTTTCCGTTTGTTGTTAAATCGTTCCATTATCACAACGCGCAGGAGGCAAGAAAGAAACGCACGTTGATTCCTACCAGATGTTCATCGTAGCACTAGGAATAATACGTTTCAAATAATCCTTTGTGGTATAATTGTTTAGTTTATTTGTGACAATATCACCTGACATAATTGTCATGCGAGACAATTTAAAGCTTTTTATTCTCGTGTCCTTAACAATATGACAAATATATGCATTTAGGGCAAAATTCGACCAAAATATGACCTTTTACTAAAAACGGTCTTTAAAAATATGACAAATATATGCATTATAGGTCAATATTTGGCCAAAATATGACCTTTTACTGTAATAGGTGTAAATATGACATTATATGCACAATAAAAAATATGTTTTTCTATTCGACAATACCTGGATTCGTGCATAAATACTCTAAGGCTAATTAAATGCAGTTTACAAATTTTGAAGCAATACAGTCGCTATTTACAGTGAACACAGAACGCGAAAGTCTCTTGTTTCTTCTGTATTCTGGCCAGTTAACCAACCGTTCTTCCACATATGCATCAGAAAACTAATGTTTTAATACGCTCGTATGACCTTGATTCATGTAACTGCAAGTCAGTGACTGAGCAGCGGGACATTTCTGAATGTCCAGTAGCACAACTATACTTCTTCTTTTAAGTAGCCCCACAGAAAGAAATCTAAGGGTGTTAAATCAGAAGTCGTCGATGTCCAATTAACGGTGCGGCGCACGTAGGGGGAGGAGCCGAAGAGTCGGAGAGAGGCCGTGTGATTGTGGCTGAGCGTCCGTCCGATTGTAACTTTTAATTTAATAATTTTTTGCACATTTTCCGGGACACCTTGTGTACAGGTCTTTTCGGAGCAATGTTAGTTAATTTTTTAAAAAAGGAGAGGCATTCAAATGTGTACTAAACGGATTTACACCTCACTGATTTCTACCCTGCAAAATTGTCAATTCTTTTGCTTGTACGTCAATTCGCCTACATCTTCGTCGCCAAGGCAACTTACTAAACTTTCGTGAAAAAATTTCGTCCATGTTTCATTCCTAAATATGTATGGAAACGTATTTGAGTGATTACTACGCCTCGCAACCTCGGGAGAGCGTATTTCGCATTGGAGCGATATTCGAAGTTGTTAAACTTATTCAGGAATACAGACCTGAGAAAAGTCTGTTAAAATAATGAGGCACGTTACCAAGAAATAATTGTCTGTACCTACGTAACAAGGTTTGATAAAAAGAGTAAAGACAAATAATATTGTTTGGAACACGCAGATTATGATGCAGACATTTTGTTCCGCATGGTTTGGGACCCAATTCCGTATACATACCATTAATTAGAACTTGATTTGACATTTAATTTGATTTTTTATCTATTATCTTAGGTCACATTAGATTTATATTTGTATCTAAATTGAAAGGTATCACGAACTAAAAAACACCCGCAATTGAAAATTATTATTATTTTTACTTTCAAAAAATAGCAGTTGCGCCTGCAAAGCTATCATCTCTTAGACAAACGCAAATTCTGCATGTGCCCAACTGACTTAACCGCAAATGTAAAGTTATTAGATAAAGGGTTGTATCTTGTTATTTTGAAACCATGAAGACGTGTAAAGACGTTGGGGTGACCGGTGAATAAGACTGAATAGCAAAACAAGCCACCATCCGCACAGAGCGTCCTTGAGGCTAAGCGTGCGTGGCGCATGTTGTGGCGCCGAGTGCGGCGTGTCGCGTGCTCAGCAACGCGTGAGGCGCGCGCGCGTGGAATGAACCCGGAAACCGCTCGCTCCGGGCGCCGCGACGCGCGACGGCCCGACGCGAGAGGCAGCGGACGAGATGCACCGCGCACGAAATGCTGTGCGCAGACACAAGTGATGAGACTAATGTTTTCATTGCTACTACGAACACGGAAAACAACGCACCGAACCAATAACAAATCATATTGAGAGAAACACCGTTTTATACATTAATCAATTAACTCAATTTTTTACTTCGAGGGCTCAAAAGAAGCTATTCTGAAAAAAAAACTTTATTGCGGAGGGGGCATGTCGCTCTTCCAATAGCATCACGTTAAATAGCTTCTTGTCAGATACAGCAACGGTGCATCGGGAACACGCCCAACTCCAGTGCAGGTTAACTACAATGAATAATGGACGTAATGTTTTGACAGTGTGAAAGAGCTACCAGTGAATCCTTGAATCAATTACTATCGTTCTGAGAGTAGTATTTTTACGTAACTGAGATCCGAACCCTTTTACCGAAGTTGATTGGATGAACACGCGTCACCCTTGGACAATCGAAAATTTTTTGACAGAGTTAAAGAGCTACCAACGAATCCTTGAATCAATTACTATCGTCTCGAGAGAAGTATTTTTACGTAACTGAGATCCCAATCCTTTTACTGAAATTGATTGGATGAACAGGCGTCACCCTTGGAAATAGAAATGCGTAGTTTTTTGACAAATTTAAAAAGCTAGCAGTGAATCCTTGAATCAATTACTATCGTCCTGAGAGAAGTATTTTTACGAAACGATTTATCCGATTTATACGATTTATCCGAATCTTTTTACCGAAGTTGATTGGACGAACACGCCATCCTCGGGCAATCGAAAGACATTTCTGCCCAAGAGCAGAAGCCGGGGTAGAAAAACAAAGAGAGCGGGTGCCGGGGAGCGGGAAGAGAAACGGTAGCAGGAGCGGAGGCAGGGACGGGGACGGGGGCGGGAGTGGGACGATGCGGGTGGGAGAGGGGCGGGCGTGGCCGGCTGCGGCGGCGCGTGGGGGGAGCGGTCCGGGTCGCGTCCTTCGCAACCTTCGCCCAACCACATCCGCGTGGTTCCCCCTTCCACCGCTGGCGGCGCGCAGGGCGATGGCGCCGCCGGATAATTGTGGATCTGATACGCGCGGAGAGACTGAGTGCGAGCATCTGCCGCGTCCCTCCCACGTGCGCAGCGGCCTCTCCTGCGAGGGGCCTTTCGCCCGCCCACGGCCAACGGACACGCACAACAAGACTATGGAAATGGAAAAGGTTTTAACATAAATATACTTGGTTTAAACATTATTTGATTTTTTCCCAAATAGATACAGGTATGCATCAGGAAAACAAGACTCAAGCTTAACAAATCATTCGTTGTCGGTTTTAACTGGTCTGGGTTCATTTCAAGGATTTCAAGGAAAACCTAGAAATGACTAATTATTCGAGATTTTAACGCCTCTGAATAACGAAATTAAGTTAAAGATTGTGCACTATAATCCATTATGTGCGTAATAAAATACTCATTTAATTTATTCTTTAAACAGAGATTCTGAAAAATGTTCTCATGAAAATCTATAATCTCGACGCCCAGTCGAATTGCTTCGTTTGCAATCAGTTCTTTCTCTGAACTCAATGCGCGGTGATTAATTTCTAAGAAAGCACTTCTTGCGTGGTTGTTTTCGCAAGCGCAGTCGCAGCTTATGCTGCGCCGGGTGTCCGGCGCGCCGCGGGAGGCGCCCGGGTGGAGGGCGTGGGCGTGGGCGACCTGGCCAGGCCGCTGCGCTGGGCCGGCGGCGGCAGAGGAGTCGCTGCGCGTGGGCACGGGCGTGAGGTCGACGCCCGTCTCCACTCCAACGATCTTAGGACAGGGGCACAATCTCGTTGCCAGCTATTAAAACTAGTGGAACTACAACAGCACACACTTTTCGCATTTTTCTAAATTTGCAATTTTAGAAAATTTAGAGTTCAACGAAAATGAGACCCGACCCATTATTTTAAGCATCCCTTAATCCGTATCGTCTGTCTTAAGTATCCGTGGAATAAGTTTAAAGAAAAAATTTGGAGCGGTTTTTGAGAAAAAAATATTGAATTTTTTAAATTACCTTTATTTCGCGCCAAATTACACAAAAACTACGCATATTTTCGAAAAACTGGACATGAACTTATTTAAAGATTCGCCAGATTTCAATACGAAATAAATATCTATATTCGATGTAGTTGTAGTAAGGTGCCCAAAAAATTGCACTTTTGCAATTTTCAAAAAATCTGAGATTTAAACGAACTCGAGAACATTGAGATCTGCGCCATTATCTTGAGCTGCGTTAATGCTATCCAAAGACAAAGTTTGATAAAAAATTGGCGCCATTTTCGAGGAAAAACTGAAAATGTTTTTGAGGCATCGTATATATTAGCCAGAAAAATCAAAATATCCGTTTGAAACTCCCAAAGCCTCGAGTTCATTCAGATCGTTTGAGGAATATCAATTTTGAAGAAAATCGGCTGAACAGTTTAGGCGCTTGCGTTGAACACAGACGGACAGCCAGTTAGACTGATGTTTTGCCGTTAATCGATTTTTCGATATCAAAGACTGTGGGTCCAATATAGATTATGGCTACACCACGTGTTAGAGGATTTTTTTCTATGTTTAGAACAGGATTTATCTGCTTTTTCGTTACGAGGGCTCAGCAATAAGAGTTTTTCTGCTGACAATTCGCAGTTTTACGGCGCACGATTACGTAACTTTCTCTTCTTATGAAGTACCTTCGTTAGGGCGAGAAAGCAAAAAGGAGTGATTCTTTTAATGTCGTTATACAAATAAATATCATGCGTTGTTTTTTAGTGTTTAAAGCTGCATAAAGCTTTTTCGGTTGCATTACGGCTATCTTGAGAGCGATCCTGAGGCAACTGCGGGGCCCCAGGACAGACAAAACAGCGGTAATGGTTTAATTATTTCTTATCGACTATCTGTTCTCTTCTTTTTCGGAAGTACTCTGGGTTTGGAAATCGGTAAAATTTATGTTGGAGGCAATATTTATGTCTCATACCACCTTCATTTTAAAACGGTGGAGAGTTCCTTCCAGATCAACCTTGATCTAAAAGAGGACGAACAGTCACATCGAACGTGAGATTTTTTCTAGTATGAGAGCACATTGGGATTAAATGGTTGAATCCCTCTTGCCTGGATTAAGTTATTACTTCATCCGTATTTGTAACTCATCGGCTTTGCGAAATATGGTACATAAGCTACTGTGAAATTGCCATTTTTGGCGTAGCATTTACAATATTTTCTTTATGTACTCTACGTTAGTTCGCAGTATGGCGAGAAAGTAAAAAGGACAAGGAAAGTTTAATTTAGTTAACGAGAAATGGGTATTAAAATACTTACACAAGCAAATACACTCGAGAAGGTAAAACCCTAAAATGAATGCAAGAAGCAAAACCAGATACATTTGTCTTGGAATATGGCGACAATCATGTCTCATTTCCGACCTTTTTTACTTCGGCACTGTCCGTCTTGGAAACATTACTGGGCCGCGGGATTCTATTTCTGTATATTTCTAGCTCCACGTTGAAATTCTAAAAAAATATTGATGCTTATCCTATGCCGTTAAGATTCACAGTTTCATGAAATTACTCGTATTTTCGGTCGGACATTTTGTATAAATTCATTTTTTCAACTAATAGTAGAAGAAATTCTGAGAAAAATATTAAGGCTATATATGTTTAAGGAGAATATTACTAAGAGAAGAACAATGAGTATTACGTCCGTCATTGGTCCAGGAAAATGGCTGATGACATAATGCTTGCTGAGGTGGTACTTTAACTGCTCCAAGACAGGAAATTTGCTTGTCATAGTGTATGAGGGGTAGTGAAGTCATGCAAGGAAAGAATATGTCGCAAAACGAGCAATAACTATTTCTGTATTGTCCCAAGGCAATTTTTTACTCTAACCACCTGCAAAACAAAATGTCGAAGACATTTCTATCATCACAGAGAAAAGCTTAATTTTAAAGGGTGTATGACATTTTAAACCCTTTCTATATTTAAAATAAGCCAGTGCTAAGCCTTATTATTAGGTACATACATTTATATTTATAACTATAAAAATTTCATAACTCTGACAATAGTCAGGAATTGGAATTTATTTATGAAAATAGGACCAAATCAAATATAAATTGAAGAGAGCAAATCAGTGTAGTTTAACTAATGAAGCCATCATAGGTTATAGTTTAAAACCAATAGTCTGAGGTAGTCCTGTCGCTTAAGAAAAAATTCAAGTATGGTAATTTTGGACAAAACTGTGAAAGAAACTTTCGAAAGAAATATTTTAGTATCCAAAATTACAGTTAGGACGTTGAAAATATTAATTAAAAGTTGTGTTCAACTTCAATTTAAAACTTTTAGCAATCATTTAAAATATTTTATAATATGCTAACGCATGCACGTCTAAACTAGTGATGCTAAAACAGCACGCACTTCTTGCATTATTTGTAATGGACACGCAATATTATATTACAAGAACCTGCAAAAGTGTTTCCAGCAATTCTTTTCTCCGAGTTATGATTCGAACATATATCCTTAGAGTTAGCACGCCATTCAGTTAACCCTATATTATCAGATACAGAGCTAAATTTAACTCTTTTAATGATTTAAGAAAATTGCAATTTACAAAAATTCAGACATTTTTATTAACATTTCAATGTATAGTTTTAAAGAACAGATTTCACTCACTGAAAAAAACTCAATCGTCAACATTGTAGTTCTTTCATTGTTAATTTTTGTTTGCAATTTTCGAAAATACAGAGTGTACGTCGAAAATGGGATCTGTGCCATTTTTAAGCGACATACCTAAAAATATTTTTAAAATTTGGGGAATGTTTTGTTATAAATTGCATTAACTAATAAGCGAAAATTACTGGCTTTGTGAACAAATTGTACATGATGTAATTCAAGTATCTATTTTTTAGAACAGATTTCATCAAAGGAAAAAGCGCTGTTATCAAAATTATAACTTTACCAGGATTTTCTGCATTTTCGAAAAATTATACACGACCATATTTCAAGATGACTTTGAAGAACATATTTTATTAAGTAAAAATCTTTGTTTTCACGAATACTGTAGTTGTAGTAAAATTCCAAAAAACTTTGAATTTTTGATTTTTCAAAATTTAGAGTTTTAGCGAAAATGACACATACGTCATTACTTTAAGCGTCGTACCATCCGCGGAAAAAACATTATAAAAAATGTGTAGTCATTTTTTTTAGAAAATGTTATTGAGGCTTAATATAAAGTACTCCCTCAAGCCAACGTATCCGCTTGAAACTCGCAGGGAGACATTGATTGCTGAATATCAATTTTGGAGAAAATCATCTAAATATTTCAGGAGCTGGTGTTGGCTGTTGACAGACAGATGGACGGTCAGATGTAGACATTTTGCCGTCAATCAATTTTTCTATATCTAGGATACAAAAACATGGATTTTGGCTACACAACATGTTAGAGGAAGTATTTTATTAAATATAGGATAAAATGACTATGACTATGAATAATTGTGTTAGTATTTACCAGTGCAAAACTTAGTATTATTTAATTAAAAACAAATTATCAAATCACTTTTGAAATCGAAATACGTACAAGACTACCTCAAGAGAACTATGCAGCAAGAAGAGTGTGGTGGTAGTGTATTCTGTGGCAAAGTGACATATCGGACCTCTGAACATAAAAACATTGTTTACAATATAGGCATAGTCATAATAAGTGCAACAAACTTACAACACTCTGGCGTTGGCTAAAGTATAAATTTACATTGAAATGGACATTTTAGAAAACTTGCTGATTTCTGCCGCAGGATTACAATTCATTATCTTGAGTTTAATCTTTCCCTTAAAGCGAGAAAATAAAAAAATCCGAGTATTGGTTAGTAATGTTTGCTTCTTTTGTTTGTAATAATTTTGTTCTCTTTTTTGTAATAAGTCTTTAGATTTTCGCAAACGACTAAGGTAGTATTGAGACAGCATTGTAACAGTGCGGCAAAAATCTGCGATTTTTCTTCAGAAAAACTCATATCATGAGTCCCTGATTCTGAAAAAGTGGATGAATCTTATTCCAATACGTCCTAAATTACTTCCTCTAACACGATGTGCAGTCACAATTTACGTTTTGTGTCTTTGATATCGAAAATTTAGTTTACAGCAAAACTCCTGCCCGTCTGTCTTTGAACGACCCTGGAGGATAAACCGATTATCTTCCAAATTGATTTTTCCCGTTCGATCTAGCTGACGTTTTGGTTAATTGAATTTGACTCGGATATTTTGATTTTTGGTTTTACCTTAGCTTTAGAATTTTCAATTTTTTCTAAAAAGTGGTTTCCAAATAAAGCAGAGTAAGATTCTTGTGTGTTGAAAGAGGTCGCAAAAGTTCCTTGCTTCCTAGGCAGGCAAATAACTCGACCGGGCGCGATTTGACATGTCTGCCTTACGGGAAAACCCATCGAAATCCCATTCGCAGGTTGTTGTCGAATCATGCACATAACCTATACATCTGCGCGTTGGGCGTTGTAAATAAAATAAAACTTCTGCATTCGAGAATAATTATACCATGATTCACTCCAAGTGCAGATGACGCGCTGAGGAAAGTATTCACGAAATGATGAACTAGCGGTTTGAGGGGGGTAAAAACACAGCAGAAGGAAAAGTGGATGCTTTCTCAGAAGTATGTAAGTTCACTTTGACGTTTTAATGTTCTAAACAATTTAATCTGACAGATCCTAAAGAGGAGTAGTTAGATCTATGCAAACACTCCGGCCTTCGTAAATTACTCTTGCAAAAGTGAAAATAGTTAAATACTGGATACCAACTTTGAAAGTTGCTATGATTGATTGACTAGTGATTCCTGGCGCGTCAACTGCTGCGGTCATCAGTTACGTAAATATAGTGTACATTTTTTTTATCGCGGGTGGTGGTGGTGGTGGTGGTGGTGCTCTTCACCCGCTGGATGGCTAGATCCGACGCCTACCCGACGGCTCGCATTTTTCCCCAGCCAGGTATCTCCAACAATCGTAGTAGCGGGTCAGGCTCTAAGCTCCTGACTGGTCTCCCAACATGTTTGGTAATGTAGTGTATTTAAGTGTGTGTAAGGGGGGTGAAAATAGGTCAAAGAAGAGGAAGGAAAGATCGCGCGCGGTCCGTTGTCCATTTGTTAAGGTATTGCTCCGGCATTCAGCTAGTATTTATTAGAGAAACACAGAAAACTACCGATCGAAGCAGCTGGCCGCTAGAATTCTCCTCCAGGTAGCGACTGAATTCGACCTAGCTATCTTGAAAATCTTGCCACTATCGGGACTCAAACTCTAGGATTTTCCCCGATCAGAGGAACTGCAATGACATAAATTTATGCACTTAGACACCTAAGCCAGTGAAAGTTCCTAAGAAGTGGGGGTACACTCCAAAACTGCAATTGAGTGTTCTGAAATGTCACATTTTGTTGATATTATTAAAAGCATAACCCGCGTCTCTCTGGGAACAGAAACCTATTTTTAATACGGATCTAAGACACATCGTTTAACAATGATAACGTGTGACGCTGCTTGCTGCGGGTTCTTTGATGCGTGTTTGCTTCTTTACAACATAATCTGCGTCTTCTACCTTTATTCATCTTAAATCTGTTTGATGCACGTGTAAAGCGCTATTTAATCCAGGAATAATAGAACAGCTAAGAAGATTTGTGTCAATTTCTTATGAATGATACAAAACCATAATTTTTATTTAGAGTATTGTATGCAGAGAACAACTGGGAATGGGTTCTTTTACCGGGAATGAAGTCTAGGAAAGCTTTGTTAGATGAAGACATTTTAGTAAAGTTATTGTCGAGACCTTCAGCAGAAGATTGTATTTAGCGGTAACTAATGATAACTCCGATTTAAAAAGTCTATTTTTAAAATAACCAGTTTGTAGATAAATACCCAATAAAAAGTAAAACTGACTTTGAAATATGAAAACTAAAACAAAGAAAAAACTAAAAATTTGGAACTATATTTTGTCTTTCCATTGCGTAATGAGTAAACGTGGCAAATATTTTGTTGTTATTTGTTTTCGTTTAACATGAAAAACATTCGTTTAACGTGGGGGAAAATACACGAGGTGACTTGCGGGCGCCATGCAGAAACAAGCACGGAACATATAGAGCATATGAGGAGGACATGTGGTGGTCTCGCTTTATGCTCCTTTAGACATATTTTACAAAATTAGACGTTTTTAAAAATAGCATTTCATTCTTGCATGCTTAACTAATTGCAATGAATTAGTACAGATGGTCAAATAATCGCAATCTATGTAAAATTAAGTTAGAAAGGGTGAAGACAGGGCGAGGGATAGAGCGAGAGCAGAGATATGGGCGGGGGCGAGCGCAGTGGCGACGGCGGGGGCCATGGCGATGAGTGGCTGGAGGTAAAAAAGGCAATGGCGTGTGTGGAAGGGAGCGAGGCCGAGGGCGAGGGAGAGAGAGAAAGTGGGAGAGAGAGAGGGAGAGAGAGGGAGGCGGAGGGCGAGGGAGAGAGAGGGAGAGAGAGGGACAGTGAGAGGGTGAGAGCAAGGGCAGAAACCGGGAGCGGGGCTAGGCGCGTCGGCGGGGCGGCGACGGGGAGGGAGCGTGTGCGGCGCGAGGGCCTTCTTGCGCGGGCGGTGGGCGGTGGGCAATGGGCGTTGGGCAGTGGAGTGTGGGCGCCCGGCAGACCGCGCTTTCCAGGCCCCCTGCCGCTCCAGCGTTGCACGGCGCTTCAAACCCACACATTAACATTAAGAGTAGGAACTTTTTCAACCGAAGACCATGTCGTGATTCAAACACGAACGCAATCAGAGTTTTATTCCACACTTAAGAACGATAGTTCACTTCCAAACTTTAGTAACCCAATGACATTTTGGACAAAGTACAGTTTTCCTTCAGACCTGCCACATTGTTCGAAAGTTTTTACAGTAAGGTCAATTGAGATTGGATGAACTTTCTTTTCATAAGAGGTTAATCTTATTCTAAGACATCAAAAGAGAGAATCCCAATGCTTATTTTCTACTGAGAAAAAATGAATCATGATAATAATATAAACAATAATAATACAATAATTATAATTATATTCTAAGGAAACATCAGAATTTTTCAGCAAATACAGCAGTTCACACTTTCCAAATCTGTGCAGAAAACCTACCCCAGAAAAACACAGCATGGCTGACACGGAAGAACACCATTCAGTATATCAATGAATGAATATGTTAGATGTATGGTAGAAAATGTTGTAATAGCAATGGTCGCAATAGAGCTTCTACTAACAGAGCAATACGGGAATGTTATTTAAAGGCAACATGCCCCATCGAACTATGAAACGTGTTCGCCGAAACGGTAAGCTGTCTATGACGCCGCGCCTCTTAATGCTGGATAGTTAATATGTATGGTCACAAAGTGTTACAAAGCGTGTTTATGCATAGTCACATTGTTCATGAAGCCCTAAGAATACAGAGAAAGTTGATGTGAAGTGCTCGCGAGGAGCAATAGGCACTGGCATTGTTTGGCATGGATAAGGCAGCAACTAAGACTTCTTTCGGTCTGAACTGCAAGGGCAATTAATAAAGTAAATATTTAACAAATCTTAATTTTTATGCTATTTTAAAACAGGCATCGAAATATGTACGTCTACGCATAAGTCTACGAAATACGCCTACGCCAATGAAATATGTCTGCGCTTTATACGATTTATCATGTGTAATGTACTGCCACCTCTTTTGTCTAATGTTGTTCTTGAGGTCTCTATTTTCATAGCTCTCCAGTACGAACCGTGGAAAGTTTTTAAGACCGGACGCTTACGTGTACTCTCCCACTCCCGTGACTCACGTAATGGACGTCACGTACGGCAAAATGAAAGTAAACTAGATCGATTTCTGCGGAGGAGGGAGATACAAAGATCTGCCACTCACTCCCACACTCATCCGCATTTCGGAATAGAAAGCAACTTAATGTCGAGAGAAACGTGGTACGACGTTGCTCAAGCCATTAGCACTTGCACTTCTTTCATTTCATTTTATCATTTGATACTACGATCGTGCATAAGAATGTAACATAAGCAGAACAGTAATAGGTACTCCTTAACAACATTGTGTGTGCTTTGCGCGAAATTTTGGTTGGCGCAAATTACCACAAGCCACCGTACCGCTAAATCAATTTGCATTTAAATGAAAGAACCATTTACATTAAAACTGTCGATACTCTTCCTCATGGCTTGTAACTACTAGGAAGTGTTTAGGGTGTTATTGAAAATTGGACGATAAGAAATTGAATTTACACAAAAGGCTTTAAATCATTTTTAAAAAACAAAAATACTAGCAAGTGTCTTTTGTGTACCAAAGCACAAGCTAAAGAAGCAATGCAATAGGCTCAAGAGTAATTACGATATTAAATTATTTCTTAAATGTACACGAAATCATTGAGATGTTTGCAGAGATTGCACTTTTTTACAGGCAGAATTCAAAGGTAATCGAATTCTTTGAAGTTACTTAATGTCCATTTTAGTGAGGAAACAAATTCGTGTTTGAAGCATTTCATACATACCATACGCAAATGCCTGCACTGCAATTCATGCGGTTCCAAAACCATGAACTCTAAAAGCTTTAGACATGTTGAACATTCATCGCGCTTTCAAACGTTTTATATTGAGAAACGTAAGTATACATGTAGTAATACTAATGTTCTATGATATTTAGATGCTTGACTCGTGTGACGATGATTACATTGCATCATGCGAAGAGAGAACATAAAGAAAAATAAATAAAAGATAAAGAAAATAAAAAAGTGAAGCAAAATAATTAACACCTTTTTTAATTTTATCAGAATGTATTTGGTCCTTTATTTTCAAAGCAGAAAATTGTTTTAGGATAACTGTTTTATGTCGATATATTACATGTGGTACATAAAAGTGACGGCAACATATTGGAAAATAATTATTTGCATCTTCAGGCTTAAATGTTAAAATAAATAAATGTCATAAAAAATACACTAAAAACTATTTAAAATCTACATTCTGATAAATCTATAGACAGAAAAGTAAATAATAATTTTAAGAATAATTAACATCGTAAAAAACGTTTATTGCAGCAAACAATTTGTATGTTTCATTATTAATGATCTAGCTTATTATGTCGTCACAAGCACTCACTAAGTATTGTGAGGGAAAAATTATGCTCCACAACTTTTTTTATTCTACGTCTTTCACTTCTTCAATTCCGATGAAGTAGTTTCATTTCCTACATTTACAGGCTGCATACTCTGTTCCGTGATTGTTGCTGTATTTCGTAAAATTCAAATCTCCGTACACGAAGTCTCCCGCGGCGGCGTAGCAAATGCGCGGCGGGAGGTGTGTTCGCAGGGGGGGGTGACGCAAGGCGTCATTATGTAAAGAGAGGAAGGCGGAGGCGATGGGGGCGGCGGCGCGGGAATCGCCCGCTAACAAATGGAGCTCGGGCGCGCGCCTGCGAAGTAGCACGTTGGCGAGCGAAGACACCTGGGAAATGCGGCAAATGCCCACTTTCTGAGACATCAGCTCAGTCACACTTCAGCAGTTACAAGGGTAAAATAAAACAAAACGGACCGATCCGGTGGCCGAGATCGCTAAGCCAGTAGTGCCGTAGCGATCTCAGACCGAAGGATCGCGGGTTCGAATCCCGCCTCGGGCATGGTTGTGTTTGTATTAGTCTTTTCATACCCCATCATCACCATATCATTTCATCTAGTTCATAGTTACCCAGAACGTTAAACCCAATAGTGGTCACCAATGACCTAGATGATATTACGACCTTAAATAACACAGACACACATTGTTGGAAACCATTGTGTGATTGAGCGCAAGCGACCAGATCTTAATATCCTTAAAATTATTATTCTCTAAATTTTCGAAAAATTGAACAGTTAAATATGTTTCGTAATACTACTTAAGAGGAAATTCGTTTTACACATTTATTCGTTTTTAAGCATTGGCAAACAAATATAAACGAGCACCCAGCACAGAATGGAATGAATGCTTGATGCGCTTGAGCTCTAGGCAAAGTACATCCATCATTTTTGATGTTGAAAGAGTCAAGTTTTGCTGTTCGAAAGAAGTCTGAGCACTTGCTAACAAGTATAATCATTCTGAACTCATCATTTGTCATGCTCATGAAAGGCGAGCATCACAGTGTCATTAAACTATCACGTTTCTCTCGGTTTGCCGCTGCCCGAGTCCCCTATTCTAACGTTGCAACCAAATCCCGCAGCTTAAACAAGACAAGCATGCACACTCGTTTACCCGCTGCTACGAAGCCAATGGCTCTTGTGCAAGATAACTTAAGTAGTATTTAGAAGACGTGTTCATCAAGCGCTCCCTGCGACAAAGCAAAGTAATTAATATTAAGTAAAGAAATCAAATTTAGTAATTTGAGCAAAGCCAAGAAATACAATGAAAATAAAGAATCACATTAAAATAAGAAATAAAAGATAGTTCTTTTCCAAAGCGTAGATCGAAAGTGGTGTTTTTTATTACTCTCTTCAGCTCGAATGACTGACAGATTTATGTGCGTGACTTACCGACATGTTGAATACATATGTCTTAATGCCATGAGTGACTACTAATTTTCTCTTCACTTGACATTGAAATATACCTTTATCATCGTCTCATCAAGAGTGTGGTTGTAATTATGGCCTGTTCCAAATTTATATTAAGATTTGGGCGCCAGAAACAGGTTGCATTAATTACTACCAAAGTCTTCCCATCTAATTTAAACAAAATTGTATAAACATCCAGCTAGCTTGGGTCGATGGGTCCGGATACAAATACTCGCTATCGCCTCGATAGCCGATTACTTGATCTGCCAACTATACAGTATGGCGTGGAATCTAAAATGTAATAATTATATGCTTCCAACTAATTAAAGATTATGATTGACAAATGAAAACTCCTTTCATTTCCAAAGAACAAAATTCAATAATTTATTTAACGTTAAGTTTTAACAATTACTTTTATGGTCATGACCTTTTAAATACGTTATCTTTTTTTGTACTGCAGTATTTCTTTACCGTTTTGCTTGCCGACGCTCCGTAGTCGCTTCTCACTTGACCGTTGTTGGTTCCAAGTTTCGCTTCTTTCTTCCGGTCTTGCGCTGCTGCTGACACGTCCAGTCCACACTGCATCAACTATTTATCGGTTCTTATCCGATGCTCCCAGTTCCTAAGCTTTCCCACTGGTTATGTATGACATTAAAGTTCAACTGCAATATCCGAAAAATTGTGCAAGTCCTCCGCGAATTCACTTCTGGCAAATAATTCTCAGAGTCCGAAAAAACTATTACTTCTCTCACAAAAAATATACAAGTCCCACTTTCCTAATATAATGTCCGCAAACAATCTTTACACCACGTCGTCTACTGTCAAAATCCGCGATCTTCACTCCCCGACACCCAGAGTCAGAATGTTCTGTTCAATGCGTTCTTTAACCCTGTATGGTTCGGTAAGCGTCTCTCATTCAATTTTTTCAAAACACAGCGGCAAAATTAGACAGTCTAATCTTCACTAGCCAACCCGTGTGTCTCTTACGAACCCGAGTAGCCGCGACCCCCGTCAGTCATTCGTTTTTGAACCAATCACATCTTATTTTCTTTAGCTATCTAGCCAGCGTCCCGACATCTTCAAGGCCCGTGTACAGTTTATTGAACTTGCCAACCTCTGCGCTGTCGTTGCTAAGGCCGTATACCGCCATATTGTATACCCATTTATCCACCCCATGTACAGCTAATATTATTAAATAAAATTTGTCATATTCTGGTATATCACAACATCTAATGTGACAATAAAACGATACAGAAACGTATATGGGCATTCAGCAAAGGGATCCAAAACGATTCCAACAATATACGTATTTGTATTAAACTTTTTTGATACTTAATTGAATTTTATTCTTCTTATGTGTAAAGTAAGAATCTTATACAAATATGTCCCTCTCTCTCTCTGAATAGAAAATAATTAAATACATTTTAGTAGATTGGAATATTCGAAGAGCAAGTACAGCGCTTATTTGTGGCAAAAGAGCACTTCGTGCAGCAAATGCATCGACAGCGGCTTCTGGCGTCTACACCAGAAGCCGCCTGGACGCCGAAATTCGCGAGAGAATCGACATTGTTCGCCAGAGAGGAAAGCGGAGCTCTGACAAACACCATCGACGCTCCTAAGCGAGAGGAGTATATACCCTGGTGGGCAAAACCAATATGTTCGCACACTGATGTTAAGTGCTACAGGAAGGAAGTGCAAGGCGCAGGGAAGAATTTGCCTAGCGGCTGGAGGAAATGAAGTTCCCGCGCCTTCTGCTTTGTCGCCGATTGGCTTCCTACGCTTGGGTGCCCCCTCCGTCGAAGCCTGGGAAGAGTGCGACAGGCCATCTGCAACCTAGTGATGCGATATCGACAAGAAAACATCGATGCATTGTTTCAACATCGATGCAAATATGTTTGCCAACATCGATGTTCAAAATCAAAACCTCCATGTTAATAATACATTGACCGACAAACATCAATTTTTTTAAACATCGATGTTTTAAAGTTAGTGTAGTAGCCTCTAAATTCGTGCGCAACACAATTTAATTTGACAATGGCCGTGCTTATTAATCTGCAATTCACATTTAACTAAAAACCAAGTTCTACAACGTCTCTTCACATATGAAACACAGGAAAGACGAAGGAAATGCCAGGCCGTCAGAATCAACTCGAGCAAAGTATGGTAGGTTCGCTCGATGAAAATAGAACAACCGCGTTCGTTTCGATCGAATACAAACATATATTGGTACCATCTTTTATTATTTCGTATTTTCACTTTTAGAAAATTGGGATTATGGGCATCTTTTATCCACGAGAAAAACATTAAAAAACATCGGTGTCAATACATCAATGTTTAAAACATCGATATTTTATTGAAATATCGATTTTTTGAAAACATCGGCATCTATATCGCATCCTTAGTGCCAATGCACCGGCAACGCAACGTGAGGCTTGTCTGCGAATCAAGTACTTCGCCTACTAGTCCCGTGAGTGTAGTGCAGTGTTGTCAAGGTCGATGCCACGAGCGGGAGTCCATGGCACGAGTGCCACGACGAAAACGCCCCTCCACGCAATTCATCACCGCGCCACCAGAGACAACGCCATCTCTATTGTAAAATGGCAGGGTTATTACTACTCGTAATAGTTACTTTTCCCAAAACTGGTTGCGCAGAGAAGCTCGTGGCATCCTACGGTGCCACGACGCGTGCCACAGCCACCAGTAGAAGACCTTGACCACCACTGGTGTGGTGCGTGATATAGCCGTAAGGTGATGGTGTTTCTGCTCTACTGGAACGTGAGGTCCGCCGCCGACCTACGTGTCGGGGTTTTCCCCTCTACTTTCTTCCCCTGCGGGGCACCACTTCAGACGGGCCAAACTCGAAGCTGTCCACGCCACTTTGCGACGTCACGGCAAAAGTCATGATCAATCTAACCGTCTACAATCATCACTGATCTTAACTTAGGAAATCCAAATATCAGTTCCTCGTAATTGGTCTCTCACACTTCTTTAAGGATATGACCGTAAAATCATGAAGGATCAGGAACTTAAACTAAAGAACATATTCGAACAAGTTATTCAAATAAATTTTATTTTTAGCCATTTACATTATCAGTTCATAATCCTAGGAAATTGGGTGTTTCAAACTAGGCACCAATAGTGACTCCAAAGTAATGAACATACATACATGAAATGATAATACATTTCCATAAGAGATCACATATCCTTTGCAGGAGAAAACTGAAACTCTTATCATTTTATCAATGAATGTTTCAAGAGAATAGCTAATGGAATATTCTAGGCAGGGTTCTTGTAAAGTAGTACAATTTATGAAATACTAGAAAAACAAAATTCTGTTAGAAAATTCATTTTTAAATGATGTAGCTACGTGAATGTTTTTATCAGTTTCAGTTTTATCAATTTTCAATTTTTTAAAAATTGTCTGAAATGTATAATTTATTGATAATAAATTATTATAAATCAGTCATCAAAAGTTATAAAATAATGCATTAAATATATAATAATTATAAAAATTTAAATGTATGTTAGCTGAATCAATTTGGAGCCAAACTGTCCGTTTCAAGCGCCTGAATTTTATCGCCACCGGGTGCCCTGTCATCGGCCCATTTCGAGAAGGCAACGACTAATAATTGCGAACTTACAACAGCATTATCTGAAAATATAGAATTTTGAGTTATCGCCTTTTGTAATCAGGTCGTCGATACATTTGGGTATTTCCTCTCGAGTGATGGCTAGGAGGAGGCTTAGCGTTGCGAGCAAGAAGCTGTTTGTACGCAATTCACGGTCGGTGAACCGCTCCACTTGAAGCCCCAGGACCCATAAAACAATTGCGACCAAGGCAAATGAAACGAAATAACACTCCGAGGCCGTTATCACCTAGACAGCTCGCATCGGGACGAGCATAAAGGTGGGAGGGGAGGGCGATGGGGGCAGAGGCGGGGGCCTGTAGGTCTCGTGGGTCCGATTAAGGCAGTCAAGGTCAGCGGCTGCCCGCCGCACCCGCCAGGCGAGAAGAGGGGTGGGGAGGGGGGGGAGGGGAGGGGAGGGGAGGGAGGAGGCGAGGCGAGGCGAGGCGCCACCGCCCACACGTGCGAACGCTGGAGGGACAAACGAAATATCACCCTACTGTTGCGTGTGTCAGACCCGAATCGATTACTGAGCAGCAACACAACCAAAAGGCGAATAAAAAACAAAATTAGTATCGCAGTTATTTGCGTACATGTTCTCAATGATTTATAGCGTAAAATATACAAAATACAAATACAGACTTGTTCAAATTTAGTTTTTATAAATTCAAAGTACGTTTTGGCCTTGTAATTGTATGAATTTTCACGATTCTAAATTACATTGTTCTTGCAATAGTATTAACAATTATAAAACATTTTCAAAAAATATTAGTTTGGATGATAAACTGTTGAAAACGTTTTATCCTTCATGGAGCATTCTATTTACCGTTTAACTATTCCATTTCAATTTTGAAATTGTCTTTTTAAAATAATAATATTTTAAAATAATTAAACAATTATCAATTAGCATTATCGCAAATTATTTTTCAAATGTTTGGATATGTTCTACTTCATATTATTTGCCAATGTATTATTATTATTATTATACTATTATTATTACTACTATTATTACTATTATTATCATCATCATCATCATTGCTGTATTCATAGTAGGCAATTGTTCAGGATGTTAAAGGATAAAAGACTATCGCAAGGAAGTTCCTACCTTATCAGGAATAATTTACGTAACAGCCTCCCTCATGTCCCTTTGTTTTGTGTCGCAGACAAATGACTGCACACTGTAGCTATTTAATTCGTTTACGGTAATTATGCAAGCATGAGACGCAAAGTAATGAATGACATGGCGGTTGAAAGGCGGAGAAATAGTGTCAGATGGGAGATACGTAGGACACATGTTCGACACAAGATTTCAACTTTTCATCGTCTGTCTGCAATTCTAAGACAACAAATTACCTGATACGGCTGCGGTAACACGCAAGAAATATTCGCGATATACTGCTTCTTTCTTTACTCTACAAGCCTGGCGTTGTTGATGTTTCCGGCTAAAAGTTCTAATAAAACACTTAATAATCTTTACAACCTAATAATGTTTAAAATCAAAATTTGTGCAAGTGGTTCACATGAATATTCTGGACATAATATCCAGTCTGAAATAGCAATAAACATTTTTTTCAATCCAATAGTTCCATTCAACTCTGCAATGCTTCAGTGTTATGATTGTGAACATCTTTCGTAATGAAGGTACGTTTAGGTGTTATGATGACTACTATTGATCGTCGCGGAATTTTAGCACTCATCATCCTATATTATTTTCATCAATTTATGGGATTACCACTTCTCACTTGCCATCTTTTTCTCTTTACAATCATCTAGTATGAATGTAAGAATAAATTAAATCGACATTTTCCGTTGTAGTTGCTGCCAATTCTCATCGTATAGGCAGTATTGAGTTTCTCTCGTTCGTGGTGTTTTATGGACCACATATCACTTAAAAATTTCAGAAGAAATTTTCTTTAAAGCAAAAGAAATAATCTAAGTTTTGACAAGATTTCATAATAGAAAATATGCAATTCATAGAATTAAAAGTTAACGTCAACAAGATAAGCTTACATATTTAAATATTCTTCTAAGTTCAAAATCATTAGTGTTTACCAAACAATATTACTACGTTCGAAAGTTTGAGAATTTTATCTCCCAAGCAGCAAGGCATTAATAGCACAAGCCTTCAGTTCGTATCTTAGAAAATGAGTTTGAAAGGCAATCCAACGAGACAGCGATAACTCTTCTGTCGAAGGTGCTTGTAAGGGTCACGCAAAAAGGCGACTGCAAACTTAACGGGTCACGAGAGAGATGAACAACGATGGGAAAGAAGACAAGATCAAGCGAAATGCGGCTTTAAATAAAGACACTAGCGCGTGCGATGCGAGCGGAGATCCCGGGTCCAGGGTAATGGCGCGAGGGGGCGTGTCAGGGCGTGCTGGGGTGGAGCGCGGTGGAGCGGGGAAGGGAGGAGCGGAGCGGGGCGGGGAGGGGAGGAGCGGGGAGGGGCGGAGCGTTGCGGGGCGGGGCGCGGCATAGCGTGGCGGGGCACAACGTGGCGGGGCGGGGCACAACGTGGCGAGGCGGGACACAACGTGGCGAGGCGGGGCGAGGCGGGGCGAGGCGGGGCGAGGCGGGGCGAGGCGGGGCGAGGCGGGGCGAGGCGGGGCGAGGCGGGGCGAGGCGGGGCGAGGCGGGGCGAGGCGGGGCGAGGCGGGGCGAGGCGAGGCGGGGCGAGGCGGGGCGAGGCGGGGCGAGGCGGGGCGAGGCGGGGAAGGCGGGGCGAGGCGGGGCGAGGCGGGGCGAGGCGGGGCGAGGCGGGGCGAGGCGGGGCGAGGCGGGGCGAGGCGGGGCGAGGCGGGGCGAGGCGGGGCGAGGCGGGGCGAGGCGGGGCGAGGCGGGGCGAGGCGGGGCGAGGCGGGGCGAGGCGGGGAAGGCGGGGCGAGGCGGGGCGAGGCGGGGCGAGGCGGGGCGAGGCGGGGAGAGGCGGGGCGAGGCGGGGCGAGGCGGGACGAGGCGGGGCGAGGCGGGGCGAGGCGGGGCGAGGCGGGGCGAGGCGGGGCGAGGCGGGGCGAGGCGGGGCGAGGCGGGGCGAGGCGAGGCGGGGCGAGGCGGGGCGAGGCGGGGCGAGGCGGGGCGAGGCGGGGCGGGGCGAGGCGAGGCGGGCCGAGGCGGGGCGAGGTGGGGCGAGGTGGGGCGAGGCGCGACAGGGGGTGGGGCGGTCCAGGCCCTGCCCACGCGGCCGCAAAAGGTCGCCGTTCGCCTCCTGGCGTCGTGACGCGACGGCCAGCGGAGGCCATCGGGCGGGTGCTCGCCTCCGGACGCCGGTGTTCGGGCGCAGCACGGGGCAAGGGGCGTGGGAGTGGTTAGGTTGCGCTGACACGCAGGGGACTTAAGAGGTGGCGGCGGCGATGGTGTAGGCAGAGATAGTGAGGTGTTGGAGGCAGAGGTGGTGAAGTGATCGATGTAGATGTGGTGAGATGATCGAGGCAATGTGATGACATGATGGAGGCAATTGGGATGAGGTGATGGAAGCAATGTTGGCAGAGGAGGAGAAGTGATGAAATAGTGCTGGTTCTGCGATGACAGGATTTGCGAGGGTGAATGTGAGAAAACGATGATCGAACGTAGTTCGCAACGGACCCCATGCAATGAATGCAGTGGCGGAAGGGGTGGGGAGGAGGCGAATAAGGTGCAAGAAGCTTCGTCGATTACGAGGGTCTGCGCAAAACTCAATTCGCGAAATCTTTCCTCAAAACCTTCAAGTAAGGGAAATTGCTCTTCCAGCACATTTTCCTCGTTAGCATTCCCTACACCTTGATCGAGTAAAATCAGAATTCTTTGAAGAAAATGAAAAAAAAAGTTTCTGCTCCCTTTTGGTTGATACAGTAATAATTTATGAATATTGTTTGATGATGCAAATTGCAGACTAATTATTTATGTTGTAAAACGTAAAAGAATGTATAAAATTAATTATATCAACACTTTCCTGTAAAAACGACGGAAAACCGAACAATGGGGTCCCGTAGACGGTTCAATACCATTGAATAAAAAATGTCTTTGCTGGGATGAGCACGTGATAGACCATAGAGGACATAAAAACGGTCATCTGAGGAAACACAGACAGACAACAATCTTTGATATAACAACAATCTTTGTAAAGGTTTCCTACAATTTTACGTTGGTCAAAATTTTATCGATTTTTTAGCCCACATTTCCCAAAACAAACCGTATTACGTAAGACACTAATTTACAAAAAGGAAAACAAGTGCAAGAAGAAGGCTCATGAGGGATCCGGGCATGTTGTTGGGCGGCGGAGCGAGAGCCGCAGGCGCGGGCGCGGTGCGGCGACCGCCTCCGCCGCCCTATCATCAGCAGGGACGTGCGTGCATGCGCACTCTACTCGGCGCGGCGCTGTTTTCGACGGCTCGGCCGGACAATTGCGAGTCCCATGGTTCCCACGGGGATCGCGCATGATGACTGGGATAATGTAACAACTTCAGACACATGCCGCGCTCTAAAGCACGCTGAATGGTGCGTCACAATTGATGAATATGGTTATGATAAATGAGAATGGCAGTCACACATTAGCCGAGTAAAAAACCATTACTCGTGTTATTAGTGCATCAAGAGAGATTCCCGTGTACCTGAAGGAGAGAATGGCGTCACATTGGGTTAGAATAGGTTGGAAAGACGTATTCAGACTGTAGATGTTGATGGTTTATGCTAAGATCATATTACATGTTGTTAGAATAAATCAGAATTATAAAGATGTGAGATAAACATTTTGTAATATATCTGGCAACATGCAAGAGTTTGTCGTGTGTTGCTTGAGAACCTCTGCTCATGAAATGGGACAATACCACGTGATTCAGTAACATGAAATTTAAATTTCCTTTCAGCAATTTATGCATCTATATAGATTTAGATTAACAAATATGTTAATTCTGGAAACCGCATTTCTTCAAAGGGAAACGTCCGGCTTCGCTTGCTGTCTCGTGCATGCGTTGTTCCGCCCGGGGCCACTTGAGGTGGGCGGAGGGGGTGGGCGGAGGTGGTGGGCTGCGCACTTTCGCTTCTGTTGGTGCAGGACGAAGAGCAGGCGTGGAAAGAGAGGGTAGTAGAAGGCGGGGGACCAATGGAGACAAAGTCCCGTCCCCAATGCATCTGCTTGTGGAGTGCTCATGGTTTGTTGAACATTCCTTTGCCTTGCCTACCCCGGTCGAGGACTCTGCGCTTTTTGAATTACAAGTTATGTCATAAATACAAGTTAATGAAACGCAAAATAATGGTGATTTTTTTAATTGCAAAATTATTCGATATTTTTAAACCTCATTACTTACTCGGTCAAATCGTCTTGCTTTTCTCGCGCAATCCAAGCCATTGAAGAGCATCGTTTTCTACTTATGCAATCTACATAATACTGGGACCTAGCCAACGCCAAACCTTCAATGCATTTTTGCGCCAAAAACATACAAAGATACGTTGGAGTCCACTCCACCCTCCCAAAGAGCTTGCAAACGGAGTGGCCAAGCTAAAATAAAGTTCAACCCCGGCTATTTTTTACCAAACGCGGAAAACACGAGTCAACAAAAATTGTGTAGAATTTTTAATAACTTTACGGGAATCCATTTCGAAGTGTCACATACGAATATCCTTGGTAAATAAATGAAACACGCCTGTAATAGTGATGACCCGTCAGTGTCTATTAACGATGTTACGAAACCGAAATTTAAGAATATTACATTCTTAAAATAAACTCTGAGTATAAAGTTTCGGGAGGAGTGACCGGATTGTCAGACAGATGGACGGGTATTTATTTCCCTAGGACGGCAAAATCAGAATGCTAATTGCTCGAAAAATTAATCGACAATATCCTATCTTATCGACAATATGCTATCACATCTAAAGCAAAATGGACCAGTGGAATCATCATTTACTCAAATTTAAATATGTGTAATGGATACGAAATAAAGAGAAGTGAATAAAGTGGATATTTTATAGACTGAATCTTGATTGAAAAAATCATTTTTCACAAAATGAAAAAAACAAAATCTTCCGATGTTTCGAACGGTATCTTTTCTAACTCAAGATAGACTCACAAATTTAAATATTTGAATGCATATTTATTATTGTAAATATTCAGACAAAAAATACAGTGAAAATCTACTAAGCCAATACACAGAATTATCTATTAACAATTACATTATTTTGTTCGAAAATAGTGACAGAACGTGAGGGTGGAACATATCTTGATTTGTATCATTTTCGTCAAAAAAGAAAAACTGTCTGTGACATGCTGCGCACGTTTTCTAGAGCTCTAGAATCTCTTCCCTCACCCTTTTACGTACTTCACGTAGTTTTGTGATGAATAACAGTATGAACAAACTAAGATTAACAGCACTTGAAAAACTAGACGTTTTCGCTCCTGAGTTAAAGTAAACTTATTTTCATCTGTAAAAGAAATACAGATTTGATTTTTTTTGTACTGACAACAAAATAGCATCTCAGATCCCGGCTCTACTTCTACCACAACTAGCAAAACGAAAGATCAACAAAACGTGGGTTTAAACCTGATGTCCAGAAGAAAAAGAAGTGGCCTCTCCGCATTTGCTCAATCAAGCAGGAAAACTGGAAGAAAATCCTGATCGAGATAGGGTTATCGATCTAAAAGCTAAAGTACATTATTTGTTATAGGCGTATTAAGTTTATTTAAAAGTCATACAGTACAAATGTGAACTATTTTAAGATTGCAGAGAAGTGATATCGGAAAATATTCTTTCACAAATCGAACAATAACGGAATAGAACAGATTGCCCGCAAAACTTTTAAATCCTTTTCCAGAAACAACTGTTTAGTAAATTAATTTAGGATATTCCTAAGTAAATAAGTGCCTTAATTAAGAACAGTATGCTACATAGCGATGTGTAATGTTATCGATTGTGTCGTGAGGTGTCGTGCAGTTTAGTTCACAGAAAGAAGAAGGAAATGATTTAAGGGGTTTAATGAAGGGCAGTGCAGTGCAGAATGTGAAGAGCAGTGTAGGGTCAGTGTGGTGCGGTCTTAAATTATGCAAAAAGTCAGTTCGGGTTTAGATTATAGATGTTTATTTTCACTTTCTTTATGTCATTTGTCAATTTTTTGTATAACAACAATAATAATAATAATAATAATAATAATAATAATAATTATTATTATTATTATTATAATAATAATTATTATTATTATAATATTAATAATATAATATAATAATATAATTATTATTATTATAATAATAATAATTATTATTATTATTATCATTTTTCTTATTACTATCATCATTGTTGTCACAATTACTACTACTATTATTTTACACGAGTCACTAAAACTTGTAAGTTGATTTTAATTCTTTAGATTCATCTAGCAGTGTGTTGTAAAGTAAAGTATATGTATTGCACTCATATGAGAATTTCCTGTGTTGGGCTGTTGATAGTGACACTTAATGAATATGATTCCTACGACGTTTGTTATAATTATAAATATCTTTATTGCATTAAACATTTCCCACTCTTAATTAATGTCAGTTTTGACTAAAAATGCAGGTTCATAAATAAATGGGCAATGACTGGTAAGATTCCAAGTTTAATAATGAGAGAAACGTTGCAGAAAGTGGTGCTGTGCCTACGAAGTGGCGTCCCGGGCAACCAAATGGCTAAGGAGTCCTAGGCGGAAGCCTTCGCTCTCACCCTCGAGATGCCCGACTGCGATCGCCGTCTCGTCGCAAGAGATGGCCTCTCGATTTTGAAGATTGTCCTCCAGTAAACTTGAGTTATCTATTTTTCTTCCCCTAAGCAAATCAGATCCTACTACAATCATTATTTTTACTATCTCAAACATGAAAGTAAAAAGGAAGTAAAAGTTCTAGAGTTCTATGGCGCATCTGAACCCGCGTAAGGAAGATATTGACAAAAAAAATGTAAAAGGGAGGTAATGAATTCACTAATAGCGGTGTGTCGACATCCAGAAAAATTATATTTTTTACGTTTGAAGTATTAGAGATGATTTATCTACTTAGACATCTGGAAAGACAGCAGCCAAGCAGGTATTTGCATACATACATTTACCAACATAACAGGATATTACTTCTTGGAAACAAAGAAATTATTTTTAGACTGCTAAATGCAAGGGGAACAACTGGTTGTGGAATGAAATGTAGTTAGTATAAGTGAAAAGCTATCTCGCTCGACCACGTCCATTTGCACGTGTGCACTGGCGTAGTTTGAGAAATGGGTGGATGAGTGCGCCAGCGTCTGCGCTTCTGTGACTGGAAATGACGGCGCGGTGCGAGGAAGGGAGGGAGGGGCAGGGCGGCCTTGCGGGCGTCCTCGGTTCGCATCCCACGCCGGCAGCGCGCGTCGCCCGCCGCGCCCGCCAACCTCCTCCAATCCTCTTCCCCCAACACCACCCTCTTGCCCTCGCCGCCACCACAGGCCGAGGACGGAGCAGTTCCAGGGCGATCAAGCACTCATTGCACGCGCAGTTAAACATTACACATGCGCAATTACATTAGTCATGTGATCAGAGTGAAAGAAAAATTGGCCTATGTATCTACCAAGAATCATAAAACTTTGAAATCAAGGAAACAATAAATGCCACAAAAATCTGGAAACACTTATGTGTTGTTAAAGACAAGGGATTTGGAGAACAGGAGCAAGTATCGCAAATACAATTAATATGGTCCCTAACTTTGGCGCTTTCATAAGTAGGAAAGATTAAGTGTTAAGTGATTCCCGTAAGTGTAAGGAATGTTTTTATTGCTGGAAGTGGGTGTGATCTTCCCTCGTTGGCCTTTCATTTAGCAGTCTAAAAATATTATTTGCCCTCATGGAGGAACTCCCCCCCGCTGGATGGCGCGATTCGGCGCCGACCTGCACGTCGGCTCACGGAGTTTTCCCTCCACCGGGTATCACCCACCAGCGGTGCTCCACTTCAGACGGGACAAACTCTAAGCTCCCGACCGTCTCCGGCATGTGTGGTAGTGTAGTGCATGTTAAAGTGTGTGTGTAAAGGGTGAGGATAGGACAAGGAAGAGAAAGAAAACGATCGCCAGGAATCCGTGGCCCATTTGTTAAGATTTTGGCCAAGCATTCTCTTTGGTGTTGATCGGAGAAACCACAACAAACTACTGATCAGAGCAATGGGCTGCTATAATGGTCCTCGCTCGACTTAGCTGTTTAACTAGTGTTGAAAATCCTGTCATTATCGGGAATGGAACCCTTGGATCTCTCGGCCATAAGCCCTGAGCCATCTAAGCCGGTGTAAGTAGGCAAGGTAAGGCTACAGATTCTTCAGGAAATTATTCTTATTCACATTCTACGAGAACAGAGATGCCGAGGAATAAACAAACGTGTTGGAATCACCTTCCTCGAAACTTATTGTGAGGTCTGGATTTGCAGATTGCACTTTCAGAAGTTCCGTGTTGTTAGCATTTTATATCATGGTGATTCTAAACTTGCGTGCTTTGAGAACCTGAAGCAAATTGCAATTTCAGAATGAACGAACTTGAAGAGACCTTCGCAGAAGTTACGCAATTGGTGGAGGTAGAGAATCGGTATGGACGGTGAGAAGAGACGGATATTTGCGTTAACAGAACATGTGGCCACTTTTCAAATTGGAACATGATGACACTTCTTGAAAAATGCGATGGGGCAATGACACAAATGTGGACGTTCATACTTGACGGAGGACTTGTAATTCCAGAAAGGAAAGGAAGGATTCCCTAATCCCTCCCCCAAAAAAACACCCTGGTTGTAAAGAAATCACACAGAAACCCTTCATAAAGCACATAAAATACTTAGATGTTTGAATTATTTCAAATAAAACGATAAAATTTATAATTTTATGTATAATATTCATTGAAAACTCAAATTTAATCTCAAGAAAAGCATAATAGCAATTTTGAAAAACAACACAAGTACAAAATAAATAAACTGACTATAAAATACAAACTTAATTGGCTAGTACTGACAAGTCCAATTTCATTACATCAGAAATAAACACAAAAACAACACAAGTACAAAACAAACTTTCAGTAAACTGCATAATTGTTCTGAACTTAGCTACATGATACGAATCTGTTACTTTATTGCTCACAATTAATATGTATTGTGACATACCGTAAATGACGTACATTTATTTAAGTAAATAAAGGACAAAATATTCTAGATATAACCAAAAAACTTGAGTTTCTCTAGTGCAGGTACACAGGTGGCACCGTAGAAACATAAATAACGCAAGTTCATTCTGAGAGAGGTGCGAGACGCACCATAGGTACCGCGTGTAAGTACGCAGGTGGCACCGTAGCAATGCGGACAATACGAGTTCGTTCGAAGACGGGCGTAGGTGACACCGTAGATACTGCAAGAGCTGGGTTGCTAGGGTGCAATCATGCAGTGTGACACCATAGCAACTCGAGATATGAGTTTGTTTAAAAACGGGTGCGGGGGTGCACCGTAGTGCCCACAAAATTGTAATTGGTTCAGAAATGGACAGGAAGGGTGACGTCAACGGAAGTTTCGTAAAAGTTTGTAAAACAATGGACAAGACAAATAAGGCGAGGTTTCAAGGGTTGACCAGGGGAATATTAATTCATTCCGTCTCGTGTCGTGGTGAACGGATCGCTGAGAGCTGTGTTAAGTTCGAGTAATACTTATTGAGACTTGCAATATTTCGTAAGAGTGAATGCTGGAAAGTGAACTTAGAATATTTTCGCGCTGGAGCTACAAGTATGGACTTATAAAATGTTACTATTGAATTGTGAGTTACAAGATTAGGTGAGAGGGATATTATTCTGTTTATGGGAAAGTAATTAGTTGGAAATAGGTGCCCACCCGAGGCGCAAGATAAAGTGTAGGTAGTGTTTTTAATGTGATTAGATGAAGTTTCGACTTGGTCTTGGATCCTCGTGGACTTTAGCAAGAATGAAGATTGGACAACAGCGACAAGAAGATTCTACGTGGCGACGTCTAATATAAAGCATCGTGCGCGCGAAGAAGGAAGAACGGATAATGGTTCTATAACGCTGTTATTGCAATAACAGAAAGATGCTCATGGCCTAATGCTAATTTGAAACATGCCATTATAAGTTAAATGATTGATCTTTCATGCTTAATAAACTATAATTCATAGATGAAAGTAAGCTGATTTTCATTTACCATTATGTGCAATCCTAGAGAAGGTGTTTCAGATTCCTCGCCACTTCGTATGAATGGCAGATTGAGTAGTTGGTTGCGGAGTAAGAAGCAACAATTATTTTATAAGAACTCAATCGACCGAGCTAGCAGGCTTTTTATTTATGAGAATTGATAATATACATTCAGGGATTTAACTATAACCATTTCCTGGCGGTCAAATTATTTAGAAATTCGGAAACTGGTTACGTGAAATATCTTTTGAAACTGGATTTTAAAATAGATGAAACGTGATGGAAGATCCCACACACACTGATAGCTCGAGGACCGTTTCAGTATTAACAAAAATACTCGTGAATTTTACAGGTAATGACTGTGTATGTTTGAAATCTGAAAACTGGGAGGGGAGAGAGAAATTCTTGGACACACTAAATATTTTCTTGGCAGACCTCAATGTATTTCAGTTTGACAGTTTGAATGAGGAAAATCGGCATTTTGTATGGACAAAATTTCAAAACTATAATCCTCATAAACCCTCAACTAAAGCTAAAAATAACTACTGAGGCGTTCTTTTTTTAAAAAAATGAGTTTTTCCAATCCTGAGAGTAGGTGACCGTTTTCAATGGCAATCGAAGGGAGAACACGCACACTTTATGGATAGGATGAAACTAATCTTCTCTTCGTAGCCACCGGCTCAAAGTATTACAAATTCAAAAAACAATATTTTAAGTTCCCTTGAGCAACACTTTGAAATCGCTTAAAGAAACAAAATTCTTTTTAGGAGGACTTGGGTTATCGTGAATTTAGCAAACTCTCAATTCATTTTTTATTTTTTCAAAATCTTAATTAAAATGCTGCACGGCTAAATTTTTTTATTGTCGCGATGAATATGTGAGTTACAATTACCCGATATCTTAATTATCTGGTAAAATAACGAAAGCGACAAATTTCTTCCCGTTATCCGAAAAGCGGCATTAAAATATGAGGAATAACAGAAGAAATGAACATAGAAAGAACGTGTATTATTATAATATGAGAATTAAAGTACTAATTTACCTGTTCATTTTGTTTTAGTTACGTTCACTATTTGTTGCTGTTTTTTTCTATCGTCATTCTCTACTAGAATTCTTGAACTCCAGGTAACGTCCTAAACTAACTGTGCGCGAACAAGAACTTCTCTGTCAACGACTGGTAAATAATTTATTACTGTTATTGGGAAAACAACAAATAACTGTATTGCATGTTCGTTGTCTCAGAGTACACATTACGTTTAAATAAACTTGATTACTCGGTCCCCGTGGCCGAGATCGCTAAGCCAGTAGTGCCGTAGTCATCTCGGACCGAGGTGTTGCGGATTCGAGTCCAGCCTCGGGCATGGTTGTATGTGTTCGTTCTTTCACCCCCTGTCATCACCATACAGTTTCATTCTCATACCATAACATTAAAACCAATAGTGGTCACTAATGACCTAGTAATTGATGCGACCTTAAAATAACAAAAAAAACAAACTTGATTAGATGCATGTTACAGCGTCCATTAAATACGATAATTCTGGTGCAAACATTTTCTCATAGCAGACTTTTATTCAGTGTTCAAGGTCCCTTGTTTATCATCATTCTAAATTCGGTGTCTCTGCTGACATTATTCATTCCTTTTAAAGAATTACTAGCACAATTACGCAAAGCCAGATACAATGTCTTTGGTTTTCTGTTCAATAGTTCTCTCAGTAAGGAATACATGTCATTCTTATGAACATTGTTCACAGTTGTTAAAGCCAAATCATTTGAAGAGGGTTTAGATTTATATCGCTCAAGGTTTGAGAAAAACAATATCGATATCAATGCGTCGAATAAATTCGGATAGTCATCTCCAACATCTTAAGATGTTTTGGGTATGAATGTTGTTTGCGTCAGCGCCGCGTAGCCAATCAAAACAAACGAGGCATTTGCGCTTCCTAAGCTGCTGAAGGCCTCGCGAAGACCTTTCCACAGCCCCAGGAGAAAGGTTTTGTCTGCCATCAGCAGTCGCATGCAGCAAGTCATGCGCCACATGACTTCATGCATTTTAATGAAACTTTTTTTAAGGAAATAACAGAAAGCAACGTTTTATAAGAGGGCAAGCTTTAACCTTCACCTACGTTAAACAATTCAGAAAAAAATAGTTTCTTGATATCACGGATTCTTGAAATTTATTATTAATAAAGAAAGTTTTTTCTACACCTTATACATCTTACTCCTGATGTTTATAATATTATACTTATTTTCAAATGAGAATAAGGTTTTGTTCTGTCCTTAGGTCCATCTTTGAACGACACTGCGCCTACTATATTCGCAAGAATTCTGTCAAAATGAAAATTATCGGATCGACCTGGACTGGCTGAAGGTCCTGCGAAATTGTAATCAATTCTTTGAATTTTGGAAGTACTTTAAATAAATGTGGAACACTTTAAAACTTTTGTCGAAAAAGTCTCCATTTTTTTCTTGAAATTTCTTTTTTACAATGAACTTATTGCTACCTTTGAATGGTCTTCAAGTTATTATTCCCAAATTAAGAGAAGATATGGGATGACAAGGACATGGGAGATACACGGAAATATTCTGATGAGTGGAGGCTGAATCCACGATGAGCACGAGTTAACAGTTCCGCGTCCGCACATTACGACAGAAATATTCTCGACTCTCATGAGAAACCTTCCACGTATCAGACCGCGTGCGCGCAATAAAATGATGAAATTGAGAAGTTTTATAACAAACATCGATCGTGAAAATAATGATCGCAAGAAGGAAACGACATCTCTGCTGCGGCTCTTTTGAAGTCATTGATAAAAAAACAACAAAATTAGGTTGTTAAAATTTAATTTCCATATTGAATAAGAGATTACGAAAACATAAAACAATTTTGATGAAAATAAGGTATTTTATCAGCCTACAAAAATTGTAGGTTGTAAAAGGAGTAGGTTTTAGAAATTATAGGTTGTAGAAAATGTAGAAAGCTAAAAATGAATCTTTAATGTCAATTAATACCAACAATCTTAGTTAGCCAATAATTTTTTTGAATTTTAAATAAAATGATGTAGCATACTGTTATTTTTACCCCTGATATTTAAATTTTTTCCATTTTAATATTATTTTCCCAAACCATCTTTATAAAGCTCACAAATCCCCGAAGATGGGAGGGGGCGACCCCGTAGCAGTTGTGACCGATCACCATTACCCGACGGAAGGCAAAGAATGTTGGAGAGGACGGGGAGGACGGGGAGGACGGAGAGGATGGGGAGGACGGGGAGGTGTAACGTCACACTCTGCCAACACTTTTTGTTGTATTTGCCGTTACAATTACTGTAACTACTAATTTTTTTAAGTAGTAACACTTCAATTCTTAGTTTATTTTAGTTTTATTTTAAATTTATTGTACAATGTACGTTAATATTTTGTACCTTTTCACTTCGTACAATTATCTCTTACGTATTTTGTTATAGGAACACGTTTTTTTTCGTTCAATTCTCTCTCTAAAAGTCATCAATCTCCGTTGCTAACCTCATTCTCTAATAACCTCGGTATATATGTTTCTTATTTACCAAATAACAATGTAAAAAATGTAAATAAACATTGGAATTGTGCGAAACGTTACAGAGGACGGGGAGGACGGGGAGGACGGAGAGAACGGGGAGGACGGGGAGGACGGGGAGGACGGAGAGGACGGGGAAGCCAGGGAGGACGGGGAGAGGTGAAGAGCGAGCGAAGAGCAGCTCGCGGGTACGTGCCACACGTGGCATTTTCCTCTGCCTCCGCCTGGAAGGTCTCTGGGCGGCCTCGGAACGCCGCGTCGCGTCGGGAAATCGGGAGCTCGGCGCTCATCAGCGCACATTCTGCAGAGACAATGTGGCTTTTTTTAAATAGTTTCTTTATCAGCCACGGCTCGCCAATTAAAGGCTGTAAGGCGGAGTCTCTCCTACAGAAGTCAGCCTCCAAAAGTTATTTAAAAAGTGTTTATAAATGTATTTATTTATTAATAATGGATTTCTTAGTTGTATTATGTAACAATCATATCAAACTTTTTCATAGTCGGTTCGTTAACGGCCGTCCGTAACGCATTTGAAGCTGTTGACAGGTAAGAGAGAAGCGTTTGTTCCCACTCCATTCCACCATAAGGCCTGTGTAAAACGAGGAGGCGTGACGTCATGCATTCATTGCACAGGCTTACCGGCCGACGCAGGCTGCAGTGCAGCCAGGCAGCCTTCAAGGGTGGAGCCTAGGGTCCTGAAGACGGGCTCACCAGATAGCAGTACTAGGCAGCTCAGCGAGTAGCATTGCGCTTCAACTAGTTTTCCCAATATGCGGTAGGAGCACTATCCCTTAAATCTGTATCAGACTTATTATTAATACAAATACAATGCAGGAAATGTAATGCACTGTAATGTAATGCAATGCATTTGCAGCCTTCCCCATTTATAAAACCAGAGCCACGACTGTTCTTTATTATCCTTGTTCGATAATATTATGTCTTTCAAGGGTTTTTTATGTTACGTATGTTATGTACACAATCATTTTTAACTACATTTCATCATACATGTACAATATTTGAAAACAATACTATTGAGACTAACTTCCCAGGATACCCAGGAAGGGTTCTTCAGAAAAATACATACAATATTTGGATTAAAAAATACATGTTGAATTTAGGAATATTTGAACTTGTTTTACTGCTAATTAAGGAGAACGCAGTAGATCTTTAGAATATCTTGATTTGATTCGAGGGAAAAAAAATGCCTAATTTACATAGATGGGTACAAGGAGTGGCTGGGAAAGATGAGAGAGAATAGTAGAAATTGGAAGAGAGTTTTAGAATCCAAATTTTTAGAGGTTCTTTTAAATTTTGATTTTTAAAATTTAATTCTTTTAAATTTAATTCTTTTAAAATTTGATCATTTCTGATATACCATAGAGCTTTTAAACCATTTCTTACAAATTATTTTGCAGTATTTCCAGTTTTTTTAAAGATTGCACAATATACCTTTGCAACAGAGCTCATCATCACTGATGCACGTCTGGCCTCACCAGACGCGACATTTGTGGATTCATTTATTGGCAGGCTTCTTCAAATGAAGACCGTGAGGCAATAACATGCTATGCCACATTTCTGATGAAATGGAAATATTAGTATATTTCGACACCCCCACAGATGTATCTGAATGTTGTGTTTTTATTTTAAATATTTGCCTCAAGATGATAGTGTAATTTATAAATTAATGTTCATTATCCCAATGTAAAGAATGCAACGTAACCAAATCTTTACTTGCCATTTTCTCAAAACTTACGTATAGTGACATAGCATGTTATTGCCCCGAGGTCTTCAAATTATAACTGCATGAAACCCTAGAATTTCTTTAACTTCAAACTCATGCTATTGACACACCTTTTAACAAGCACTATCCCTCTAGAAAAATAATTACGCCTCTCAAGAATAAAGAAATCATATTCCTACAATGCCGTTCCTCTCCTCCATTACCCCAAGAGACCATAAGATGGCAATTAAGACGACCCCTAATTTTAACATATACCCACATAGCAGGGACCCCCAATTGGGTTAACCTTAAAGATTTCAAATTCCAAGATTCACTCCAGGTCTCAAATATGTAGAACAATTTAACGAGTACATACACACCTATATTTGTACATTGGAAGATTTTATTTATACAATAATATGAATATTTTATATTTTAACGTCTAAATACCGATGTATGATCTACTAGTGTTGTCTGAAAGAGTTTTGATATATTGTCTTCCTCAAATGTAAATAATGAAGATAAAATATTAAAGCAAGATTTAAGAAGATTTTGTTGAATAAATTAATAGAAAAATTCCCAATTTTGATGCGACAATCCGTCATTGTAAAAGCCGTATTACGGTACTATGAATCAAGTTCATACCTCAATATTCCAAAAGACATTTCATTCTATACGACAGAACATTTCGTTTTATTACGATTATAAATGTAATTGCAACGAGATTCCAGACTCTTTCGTGGGTATCGTATCTCATATCTTTCACTTCAATCATCGCAAAATTATCACTGTGTTCATCACACATATACACACACACGAACCCACGCTCTCTCTCCCTCTGTCTCCCTCCCTCTGTCTCTCTGTCTCTGTCTCTCTCCCTCTCTCTCTCTCTCTCTCAAACACACACACAAATCAATAGAGCTAAATAAAGTCGCTAAAAACAAAATTATCTATAATCATGGAAAATAGTCACTTGGGAGTAACTAACGGGCCACAACGCTACAAGTTGTCATTCGACAGTACTGGTCAGAAAGCGCGGTCGTAGAGTTGAGTCTCTGAGAAAGCATATCTATATCGATATCTCAATAGATATTACAAAACATCGATGTCTCAGTAAAGAAGAAGATTATTCCAAAATAAAAAGTATCGATCAGTACAAAACACGAAATATCCAGTCACTATAATTAATTAATTTAATTAATTAAAAAACACCCGTAAAATCAATTCAAAATGGAGTTAAGTACAAATTTTCAATGAATTTTATTGCATTCATTAGGAATGCAAGCTGAATGCAGTTGAATGCATAGTTAGACAAATGAAATTTCAAAGTCTCCTTTTAGCGAAATACCTTCCAACTTAAATTTTCCGTGAAAGCATCAACTTTTCCATCCGTTTGCATCTTGCACTCTCTCTATGAGCCTGCCTCTCCCTCTATGGGTCTCTCACTTTCGAACAAGAATAAACACTATCGCAGAGTTTCCGTTAGTTGAGACTTACAAGGAAACCTATCGTTGAAAAAAGTAGCATTAATTTCTAAACGATGAACACTATACTGCGGTTTATCTAACTTTGCCCCTCAAGGCCCGTCTTCACGATGGAGTATCTCACGACATTTCGCGTCTTTCTCAGTCGCGCCGCTAGATATAGCATGATCGTGACCATATCAAGTAGTGCTTGCGATCATGCGAATTCTAGCGGTACGACGGAGAAAGATGCGAAATGCAGTGTGATATTCCGTCGTGGCCAAAGGGGCTTGAGGGGCAGAGTTAGAAAATTCGCAGTACAGTAAGGAGTTCCGCTCGCTGAAGATGGCTTCTTTCAGTTATTCGAAAAGTCTAACCCCTCTGTGGTTTAACGGGACCCGCCGCTTCCGGCGGACATGGCGCCGCCGGCAGGCGCGGGGCGGCGCGCGTGCGTGCGTACGTGCGTGAGCGGTGCGTGCGTCGCGTGCTCATCTGCACACAATGCGGCGCCGTCGCCCCCGGACGAACAGACGGACGGACGGGCGGACGGACGGACGGAGCGACGCCGCGCTGTGGACGTGGCGCGCGCACCGGGGACGGCCCGTCTCCTTCCACAGCCTCCATCGCGCTGCAGTCGGGGGCCGATCCTTGCGGGTTCGCGGCAAGGCTGCGCGGAGCCCAAATGAGTGAAGATGTGGAAGGACTCGCACGTGCGAAAACAACTGAATCAGACGGGATTTGACTCACGAGACAGTTGTTGCCAAGACATGCATAATATACATAGTTGCACGCTAATGTACCACTGAATATTTTATATGTGCATGTATATATAATCAATGCTATATAATTAATATTGAATAATAATTAATAGGCATTTCATGAAGGTAGCCCAATTTGGGTAGCGGTGCATATTCAGGATTAAGATATTGAAAATGGATTTGAGGCTCTGTGATAGAGATTTCGGTATGTCACTACATCCAATGCGCAGGGAATAAAGAAACAACGAAACGGTAAACTGCATAAGGCACCAACGCCTTAATAGATTAATTAGTAGCCTAAAAAAGTCTCCTCATAAATGTAGGAGTAAAAAATATCTCGCATAGTTCACAGAATAAAGGAAAACATTGCTATGCGGGCGACACTGCCCTCTTCGTAGCTAACGAGGACATTAATATAGCTTGTGATTACCTACAAGTCGATTTAGAAAAATTCACAAACTGGACAAAAGGCTGGAGAATAAATATCAACCCACAAAAGTCCCAACGTAAAATGTTTATTCTTCGTAGACAAGTCCAGAGTAAAAATTAGAAAATACCAATGTCCAATGACTCCCTTCCAGAACAGCAAGAAAAATATCGCGGAGTTCTTTTAGATAAAAGACGAACATGGAAACCCAAAGCTAAAAAATAAAGCTTACACTAAAATGAGTAAAATTAACCCTATAATCAATTATAAATCTCAACTCTGTAGCAAAAATAGTTTATTTTTATTTAAATCAATAATTCGTGCTACACTAAACACATGCCTGCTCTGTATGGCACAACTTCGCACCGACTCACATCACACTACACACATCACACATACAAAACGGTCAAAACAAATTGTTATGTAAAATCATTAAAGCACCTAGGTTCATTAGCAGTATTCAAATACATCATGAATTATCCATGGAAGCATCCCTACTTTCAACCTTGGCAAATCCACAAATTCAGAAAACAGAATCCTTTCTCATCTCCTAAAGACTATTTTCGACCTCCATAGATATTTGTAATCAGGCCTATGGACAAAAAAAAATAAAGAAGCATATATCAAAGCCATTTAAGACAAAATAACCTGTAAATTAATTTTAAAATTCGTATAATCCCCATCAAGCAAAGGTGACAGCTAAAACAAAAATGGCAAAAATTAAAATAAAAATCTAAAATGTCCCATATCATGTACCAGTTCAACTCCCTGAAAAGCATGATCTCCTGAACAGGAAAGAAAGAAATTTAAAAAAGGAAAACATTGTTGACTTATTCTTGGTTTTATACATTTTTAACTTTACTCACATACTACTGATTGGGAAGTGGGAAACAATGGTATATTCCACTCAATTACCAGGGAACCTGGAAGATTGTCGATGAACAATGTATTCTGATTTATCTGAAAGGGTAAAGCGCCAGAACGACAAGTACCATCATTATGAGTAGAGAAATATTTTATTTCTGTTGCTGCTGAAAAGATCCGACAGTACTATGGAGTTAAAAGAAGGAAGGAAATTAGTATTTCAACACTTATATATCAAATAAATTGTGAATATTAGAATAAATCTTTGCAGCAAAATATTTACAATTATTTGACGTTATATTTGTAAAAGAGCAACAGCATCCGTTATTAAAGTCATCGTCGAGAGGAATGATGGCGAATGTGGCGGATGGCAGAGGGCGGGGCGCGCAGGAAGCCATCTTTCGGCCAGAGCCAAGGCCACGCGCCCCACGCCCATCGCCCCTGGGCCGCCCACGCGGCGCGCTAACGGGCCAAGTCCATCGAAAGGGAAACGCTTGGGAATAGGGGCGGGGCGGGGCGGGGTGGGCGGGGCAGGGAGGTGCGGGGAGGGCGGGGGCGGGAGGGGAAGTGCGGGGCGGGGCGGGGTGTGGCAGGGCAGGTCAAGGCGGGACGGGACGGGGCGGGGCGGGGCGGGGCGGGGCGAGGCGGGGCGGGGCGGGGCGGGCGGAGCGGGGCCGGGCGGGGGGCGGAGCGGGGCGGAGCGGGGCGGAGCGGGGCGGAGCGGGGCGGGGCAGAGCGGGGCGGAGCGGGGCGGGGCGGAGCGGGGCGGGGCGGGGCGGGGCGGGGCGGAGCGGGGCGGAACGTGGCGGGGTGGGGCGGGGCGGGGCGGGGCGGGGTGGGACCGGACCTGGACTCGGGGACTCCTGGGCCTCCCGAGGGGAAGACGCGGGCGAACGCACAGACGAAGGCGAGGATGAAGCCAAAGATGCAGGTAAAGGCGACGATGAAAGTGACTGTGCATGCGAAGGCAACTATCAGTTGTAGTATATGAAAGAAGAGTTCTCTTTGGTGATGATGAGGAAATTCTTTGTAATAAAGAAACAATAAAATATCAGATGTTTGAAATTGATTTCGCAATAACATATTAATAGTAAACGAAGGGAAAACTTTCAATACAGTTTTCCATTTTAAATAAACAATTGTATTCTCCACTGAAAATGAACTATGTACAATTGACTGATTGTTGGGTGTCTCAACAAAGTCAAACCTCTGTAAAATGTAACTTTCATTTTAATAAATTAAACAAAAAATTAAGTTCATTTTCCTGGGCATTAAGAATTCCTTTTAGTCATCCTTGATACAATGCGTTGTATATACTGAATGACGTCTTTGATTTACTTACAAAAGATAACTGGCTGCCTGCAGGAGACATAAATACGAAATCATCTTCCTAGGATTGCAGACACAATAATGCTACTTGGCGAAGACTCTAGACGTACTTAGATTCATATCCGAACCTAACCCTATCACTACTGATTGAAATCATTCACCTTATCCGAAAATTACCCTACGACCTCCTTCACTTTGCCAGCCATTTTTCCAAAATATCTACAAGAACTTGTAACCCTAAAACAGAACTCGACTCAAATCACCTTTCTTTCATCTTAGTTACTGAGACTATAGCTCACATTAATATCCCAAACAGAACAATCTCCACAGACAGAGAAAAAATAATATACCTCCTGTCCAAAAAAGCTAAACCATACGAAGCACACAAAAATATTCACGACGAAGGCCAAGCCATTGAACACTTATCTCTCAAAAACCGCTTCCTTATAAAAGCCTTCACCAACTATCAAGACTCCCGATCCCAATCCCCAATCAATATAATCTAATTAATACACCACAAACTAAGAAAAAATATGTTACAGAACACACAGGTACGACGACAAAATGGCGTCCTTGCTATACAAAAGAACAATTCACGACCCTCTTCACACTCAAGAAAGACATGAAGGGACAAAGGCGACTGAACTGACATAATACTCCTGAAGTATTTGGATGGTTAGCAAAGATTGAAAATCCAAACCCAAATCTTTCACCACCTACAAAACCAGACGGGAACTTGTACCTACAACACTCATGATATAGCAGAACACTTCCCAGAAAAGTTACAATCCATATTCACACCACCTGATACTCCTCTACCAACATTCACCATTCAATACTAATATAAACCCAAACCTCCCTCAGCAGCTACAACCATGGACCTAAACAGAAAAATACGTATCCCGAGAACTTGTTTACCTTGAAGGCAAAGTGCACGGAGCCGACATGGTCAAAGCGACAGCACTAAAAATACTGACAAAAAAACGTGACGGGCTTCTTAACGAAACTTTACAGCACCGATAACAATACTTGGTAAATCCTTACCTTCTGTAAAAGAGGAGAAATCAATAAGATCTCTAAATAACGAACTCTTCTATAAACCTGACGAGAGGCCTCCTTTTATCCTAGAAGAGACTTGAACGCATTATAATCCGCAAACTATCACCCATTCTGCACAAACGGCTCCGTTCCTCAAAATTTAGCTTTCAAGGAGACAGTTCTCAATACCAATTCTCAAATACAACTCCATGTCCTGGTTCATGACTACCAACTTTAACTAGCAAAAATTAGACCAAATAAATCGACCTCATCGATATCGAATTGCGATAGACTCAACCACTAATATATCTCCAATTGACAGACATATACGAAACAGAAAAACGCAATACTGCAACCGTACTACTACTTCCTTCTTCAATTACCTGGCCACACGTTGTGGTGGCAATGCAACCGTACTACTACTATCCGCCTTTCTTTAATTAATTAATCAACATTAATAAATATTGTTATGTGGCGGCTATGTGATACCACACGGTACGACCGTGACAATTACTATGACACCTAATCTATTCACCCTGATCTCAACTATAATTGCCAATCTTTACTCAGATTCTCCTATTGAATGGCCTCGAATTATGATGCTGCCGCCACACAAATTCTTTATTTCTATCAAATCCCTACGGTTGTTATATTACGAGGTTGCATAAATTATTTTAGGTCGTAGGTCGTGGCTGGCCCCGTACGGGAAATACCTGTAACAACGTTCGCTATTGCAGCATGCACAGGTTTTTTCTAAATACTGAAATAATAACACCTTTTGTCATAAAAGAAAGAAAGAACTTTAAACCTCGCTCTCTTTCGTTTATTTTCTCATTAACATGGAGCGCTACCGTCCTCTGTTGCCCTCTCTCAATAACAACGCAACAATGTATAAAGACATGAATTTACTCATGCTTGGCAACATCGTTATCACTTAAATACCATCACATTCAAATGAAACTAATAATCATCAGCTGATGTTTAATTATTTATGCGTTCAGGAATTCCTTTTTTACCAAAAAATAATGTTATAAAAAATTTTCTCGCGTACGTACGTAATTATAAATTTAACAATAAGAAAATGAGACTAACATTTACATCTCTTCGTTCGGCAACATTGCATGCATTGTTCTTTTAAAATTTTAATATTTTTTCACTGGTCTTGTCAAATTTTAATTTAATTTACTTGAGTATTCTCGAAAAACAAATATCTGGTTTGATGATTACGCCACGAATGCGACACTTTCCTTTTGTTGAATTCCGCCGAGACAGCGCCGTTGCCAGCTCGGTCGTCAATTGCGTGCCCACTTGCACGCGCCGATGTATTCGCACGCACCAATCCCGCGTCTGCCGACTTCTTTAGAAAGTTCTCCATGAAGTCCAAAATTGCTCGATCAACTTCGAAGCACAGATTCAAAATAAAATGAAAAACAACTCTCTCTCTTCTTATCATTCACTGCCTCAATATCGGTTTTCAATACTCTTAGAATGTCCATTGCACTGTACCGCTTCATCACAAAATGTCTAAGTCCATTTCTCAAATCTCAATTCATCCAACATGGATTCGATGTTACTGTCGTCCCTGACTCGAAAGAAGTGTTCTTAAAACCATGGTCGATTTAACACGTCACCTCGTAATAGAAAAAATGCCGGCGAATTTCGTTCTTGCATTTTCATTGTTGTCTTCCCAAATTTTTCTAAAATCCACGATATAAGTTATTCTGACATGACTATGCGTCTATTTATTAACGCTTTTGCCAATGTTAAAGTTTTTTGGCCCAAACATATATTTTTGATATTTTATACGTCGAAACGCTAAATTTCTCTGTCGAAATTGTACACCATTCGTCACTTGTTTTGATATAATTAATTTGTAATATTTCTTCAGCTCCAAAATTCAACGTGTTTATAAGTCTTTTGGCTCTGCTAGAATTTGTATTAAATTCAGACAACGACGATTTACAACGCCTCTCGTTGCCTAATTAAGGTTTCTTCATAAAATTTTTATTTTTAAGTTATTGCATCTGACACGTCACCGGGACTTTTCTCCAATCTTCATATTCTAATTTAAATGACCCGTCGTCCGATCGTGTTCAAACAAAGACTACAATGTTTATTTATTTACTTTTCAATTAACTGTACGGTCAGATTTCTTTTCAAAATAACTGAATCCAATGTGTTTCCAAAATCGTCGAACTACGGCTTTCCGCGGCGCGCTGTTCTTCTGTCTTGTTGCTATCGATTCACGTACACGTGTTTTATTAATTACAGTTTAATAAATATTTATTTTCTTTTACAATTGTTTTTGGGGAATGTGCCAGAAATGAAATCATTACAATACTGACAAAATCCACATTTCTCTCCTTTCATTCAAACACACCATCACGTCTCCCACACCCATTATTCTACCAACATCGTTATATTTCACCAACCATTCGACATCTTACCTTACGACTTCCTCCGCCAAGCACAAAACTTCATTCCACCGAAACAGGAAATTGGTACCCCTGACATATTACACTCATTAACAATATGACCCCTCTCAATCCTATATCTGTCAGCCTCCTCTACTTTCCCATCCATTCTCTCCAGACAACAGCTTGTCTGGGGTAACGAGAGATTCTTCCCCACCCCTTCCCTTTGCCGCATGCACCAGCGCCACTCGCCGTAACTGGGAACAGCTTAAATGCATGTCCAGAAAAAAAAGGGAAAAGACAACTCCACAATAATAGCCTTCTAGATAAATGTTTGAAATTTGCAGTTTGAAAATGCTAAGTTCATGACGAGATAACCCGTATTCTATGAAGCAAGAACTTCTAGGTTTTTTAAATCATTCTTTACAGCAGCCGCGATAAATTCAGTTCTTTAAAGAGATTTTTTTAGAGTTTTTTAACATTTTTCAAGTATCTACGAGGATGTTTTTCTACAGCATCTGACTGTATTTGCTACATAAAGTACACAATTTTTCTCCGAGTGCTCGGTCATTTATGGAAAAATGTCCAAGCAGTGTCAGGTTTTGAGGAAATTGGGGCATTATGTGGAAAGAAATTGGTACCAGAATTCGGAGAAACGGATAGGTTCGGAGAAACAGGTAAGAGGTTCGAAGTAGAGATGGGCTTAACAGCTTTTCTTTAATAACTGTTATCGGAACAACAGTGGACTCGTAATAACGGTTATTAATAACAGTTGAAAAATAACACGTCCATGATCAGCAACCTAACATGTGTGACTGCGAAGTGTTTAAATCAGTTGGTGGCGACTGCTAAGAGTTAATCCCGGCAAAACAAATAACGTTGGTAGCACCGTAAAGCTTGTGCAGCTACCTTACGGGCGCTTTTTTGCACTACTTCCCCTAACGTGTTTGGGCATGGACAGAGAAACAGCTGATATGAACGAGACTCGATGAGCTGCCAAGGAATAATAGCAGTTAATATAAGTAGCAAATGTGTATAGAATATTACTAATATAACAGTGATTCGTGATCAGATTGCAAGTATTCTTTCAAATATGCAACATGTTCATAGTGAAGTGACGAGTGCCAAAAATAATGAGAAGTAGAAACTGTGTTTTGCTTACCTACCGCTAAAGTGGTAGCGACTGTTGAATATCAAATATTATAATGAGACCGTACCTCATTATTGACCGTACCTCATTGTATTCTATCGGACTTAGGGAAATATTAGTGGATCTCACATAAGCTGTAAAGTATAGAAGATAACAGAAAGAAGTTGACAAACATATTGGACGGATTTAAAGGACAAACGTCTTATTGTAGTATACGTATACAATAAAATATAAAAATATTGTGGCACATGGTGTGTAATAATAACGAATTATGTATTAATGAATCTATAATTTGAACACTTGTTAATCACGATTGATTACATGCAGTGAAACTGTTGTTATACAAAATGGATGCCGCGAAAGCTTGTAGTAGTTCGGGTTTGGCCCAGTAGATAGGAGTTCTATGAATATCAACCGATAACAGCCAATAACAGATAAATGAAATAACTGTTATTTCGTGTAACAGTTACTAAACGTTAACTGTTAAGAAATAACAGTTTAGCTGTTAAGGGCACATCCCTAGTTCGAAGCATAGATTGAGGGTAGAGAAAGTAAAGGAGGAAGGGATGTTTCTCTTGGCAAGAGACTGCGTAGGAGTCGACTTCATGATGTGCCTTGCCAGCGCTCTATAATGTATGTTTTCAGCAAAGTTTATGTGGAGACAATATCGAGTGAAATGCTTTGCTTAGAGGAAATTAGGTTCAAAAATGCGTGACATTTGTATGTTTCAGGTGCAGTTTCAATAGTTGGTTTGCTTGACTTAACTCTCTGCATTATGCTCTATGCTCTCTGAAGGACAGTGTCAAGAATAGTGTTAGTATTTTGGGCGGCACACTGTACTTTGTTTCCTTATTGTCCAGGAATTGAAGTAACCGCCAAACGTCGCGTAATTCTGCCCTCCTATAATAATGGATAAGTTCTGATTGGTCTTTGTGTGGATGTCCAACTATGCAAGTGCGTCCGCAAAAATCACGTTAGGTTTATAATAGATGAAACTGAGGGTAACATTCTACTGAGAATGGAGGAAAGATGTCGACAAACATTGTCTGCTAAAATTAATACATGCTATTTATGACCAGTAGTAATGTCTTTGTTTTCAGGTGAGCTAGGATACGCAGTTTTACCTATTTTTATTTTGACGCGCTTCCTAGCCTGTTTCTGTGTGAATTTGTCAATGGTAGAATAGGATTGTGGGGAGCAGAAAGGCGAAGAAAATTTGTGTCGTAATCCACAACACAAAATTTCTTTTAATTGGGACTGGATGTGGTGTATCTGTTTTGTATGCAGTCACTTGTGCATGGCGGGGAAAATTCGTAGTATTGACAACTGGTGACCAACCGTCTATGTAGTGAACGACGTTTCGCAGCCTTCGAATATGTTGATCTAACCTATTGTTCATATAAGTGTGAAGGCTTTCGGAGGTCGGCTTTGAGTGTGTAAAGAATAAGAGTGTAGAACGAGCAGTACCCATGTACCCTTGTTTACGAATGAGTACGAATACAATTGAAAACGAATAAAAAATCTCAGATAAAAGTACCAACGTTTTTGGTTTGAAACTGTAGAATTGGTGGAATTTTCAATAATTTAAAAATTATATTTCGATGGGATTGCGAAGGTACACTATCTACAACTCGAATGAAATCAAGTACTTACGAAATGAGGCAATGTAAACTGCAATCAGTTAACTCTACTTCACCGTAAATAGATCATACCGTATTATACAGTTGTCTAGAAAATATTGAACAACATTTGAAACAAAGATTCAAAACTTTTCAAGCGCAGACTGTGTAACGTTCAATCAATGGAACCGTCCTTATCACAGAAAATAGTAAATACTTACTAATGTAGCTGATGATCCCAAGCGTTCTTGACTTTGAATTCCAAGGACACACTGCAAAAGCAGAAAATGTTGAACTTATGACGAGAATAGAGGGAATGGCGTCAGGTGCCAATTGAGGTGAGAGAAGAGGGATGACTAATACACGGAAATAGTACATCTATACAGGATCTCGGTGACAACGAAGTTGATGAAGCGGCAACGACGCATCGGAGCAGCGTGTCTTAGAGCCCGCTGCTTGCGTTAGTCCACCACGTGGTGTCCATTGTCTGCAATCCCAACGACGACGTCAGATTCGTGAACAATGCGCCATTGCTTATCCGCCAATGCACGTCCGTTTAGACGCTTTAAGCAGCAGTTGTTCATTTGAATGACCCACAGATTTTGTGATGTGATTTTTAAAGTTATATTTGTTGAATTAGATCGCATTTCAACACAGTGATAAGCATGACACTCAGACTTTGTGATTAATCAATATCTGAACGCCACAGAGGGCTGTCAACCAATATTAAAATATTGATAAAGAATGAAATTACGTATTTATTTTGTGAGCGTTCATTTGACTCGAAAGAGCTGGTCACATTTTGTATTCTGTTTATTTTCTATAGATGATAAAATACTTGTGCAAATGTGTGATATTTCTTGATAGTACATTTTTAAACCAATCAGAAGAAATACCAACACGATATACAATGTACTTCACTAAGTGAATAGTACCTTCGATTATTTATCTCGCGAAGTCGGGTAGATTATGTTACGATTGTACAAAAACATATCTTTTCATTCCAAGTATGCTGCTCCTGAATTTTATCAAGAAAGATATAATTGGATATGAAATATTGGTAATTTTAATTCATATTAAAGTACATATTTTAGAATTTGTAGGTCATAAATGCATATTTTTAAAGCAATTTCAATTTTTCTGGGGTATAAAAATCATCTCCCTAATTATAATACATTCTCTATACTAAGTATAGCAGAAAGTAAAAATATGACTGCGGAAGATAAGCAGTCTCTGGCCATGTGAGAGATGTTAGTGGTTTTGTTAGATTCCCACAAAGGCTGGACTAATACAAAAACTAAAACAGTTTGAATTTCGACTGAAAAATGCAATATTAGATTCTGTTCATCCGCAATTTCTCACTTTTGATCTACGACTATATTCTCAGTATCAACGCTGCTTACAATGCAGGTGACGTCATG
>JAHLJT010009355.1:33602425-33628283 GCA_031308135.1 Acheta domesticus
CAATACGTTGATAAACGTTTGTATTTAGTAACAAAAAGATCTTGTTCCGATCCAGTAATCGTTCTGATGCTCGTCCTATATTTTCAACATTCGTTTACTGTCACTGTCACAATTCAATTCATGACCTTCCTCCGATCAGACAGCTCTTGAAGAATATTCTGAGTTTTACGTTCACATGAATTCTGTATCTGGGCATTTTACAGAAAATTTCGATTAGGCCAAATTATTATACAATATTTTTAGCACAACAGCCGGCGCGCAGCGTGAAGTTTACGTCACTAAGCACGTATCCCGAAAAGAGCGTTACAAAAACTGAATATAGCGTGCAAACTAAACAGTGCTGCAGGAATGCATCACTTAAGATACCTGCAAGGAATACCAAGAACGTAAAAGTCTTTGACAACAATGAGGTGACAGCAAAACAAAAAAATCTGCTACTGTCGTAAAATTTACGACAGCGCGCCCGCTGGAAGGTTAATTTACGCTTGAGTATCTTGTAGAACAAAAAATCTACGTGGGACAGTCGGATTTACTCCCCCCCCAAGGAAGGCATAAGAAGAATTTTTCGTATTCTTCCACGTCTTCGATCGGGTTATGAACGTGCAAACTTGGGTATAACCGTTTTACCACCGAAGCCACCCTCTGAACACTGCTGCAACGTTTTTGAGGGCATTATGTTACGACGAAATTAAAGAAACGTTCGTCAACGTTAGTTTTGAGATATCTTTATAAGTATCACAAATTTAAATAAATTGTTTATTTAAACGTAAACTTTTTTAGTTATTGAAGTGGCTAATCTGTTTTTTCATTTGGGTGATCCTAACCGAATCTGAGCAACATCAAGAATCAACATCGTATTTATTAAAAATAATATTCACAAACAACGATAATGTAGTAGGTTTTCATTAGAAAATATGAATGTTCGGGGCAATTAATCATATATAGGTTATCTCTGCAGCATTTTTACCTACATTTTTCATGCCATTTTAAGTGGAATTTTTTGTGTTTACAAAATCCTTAGTGAACCTTGGTATCATTGTTTCCGGCTGCTTAGAAGCACTTCATTCCGGGCATTCCAAGAATAAAAGTCGAAACTGCTGTCTTAATTGTAGCTCAGATTTATTTGCATAAGAGTGGTAGTTGTTCAATCTGTTTGCTTTCAAAGTATTATTCATGTATGGAATAAATGTCAAATATTACGTTACTACCAGCAATATTAAAAATATTCTACAATGAGTGGGTGCCAGCTATGTGAGAACTATTCAAGAAAGAACGCTTCGTTCTTCTTGTGTATATTGAAATAATGTTTGCAGTGATTTGCAACTGAACTGATCACAAGAATAACTGATGTATTTTTAAAACTATTCAACCTTTCTACATTTTTATTACTTGTTACAACAATTTTACGAAGCGTAGATTATGTATTCATTATCATATATTGTTATATATTTAGTGTTGTGCATAAGACTACCAGAGATCAAAGGTGCAAGTGAGTTCATTGAGCGGTGTTTCTCGCACGATTAGTATTTTTCATGTTAACCGATGTTTTGTAATCGTTGTCTAAGTTATTTTGTTATCACGATCATTCTTAGTCAGAAGTTCAATACAGAAAAGTCCTGAAAAAGCATTAAACTTCAAAATTTGTTGTGAATCAGGTCTCAGGCGTTTTTGAAGAAGTGTGTTTATCATGGTGAGTTTTTACTATTGCGAGAAGATGAACTCGCATTCATAAAAAATCGGACCTATCTCGTTATTTCCTTTTTTGTAAATTTGAATATTTAATTTTTAATGCACTTACAAGAAAATGAGCGGTGAATAGCATCTCGACCCTCGAAGAACCATAAACAAAGTGTGCGTGACACGAAAGCAGTAAGGGCAACGCGAGCTATTCACTACTCTGATCGTCTGTAAGTGTGAGACTTGACGCCTCAAATGATGTAAATGTAGCTTCTGGACCTTCTGGACGTAAATGTAGCTTCATTGTGCGCACGTTTTGTTGAGCACTCCTTTTGCTTGATAGTTCATTTTACCGTTGAAATTGCATTTCTATAACTCGGGAACAAGCATTTTTCAGATATTTTATAAATAATAATTATAATAATAATTAATTATTTTAATAATAATAATAATATTCTAAATTCATTTTTTCGTTTTTATTTTCGTGTTTTTTTTGCCCTCAAGAAAATGTGCGCAGGTAAATCTCTTTCCCCACACGTCATATACAGTTTTTACTGTTCTTTGACAAATAAATAAATAAATAAATGAGAGAAATGAAGAAATTAACTGACTGCAATGACTACTTTCTAGTTTTGGATACTGATGTGAAAAAGATAGTGAGAAATACTAGATCACTTCAAAAAAGTATTCTTTCAGTTTATTTCTGGTCTTCTCTTTTGGAGCTCAGTCTCCGCAAAACGGATTTGAAGATTGTGAGATTGGCCGAAAATGTGTACTGAAAGAATTCTAAGAAAGAAATTGGCGACGTCATTAAAGGGACTTAGAGCAACGTTACTGAACAGAACACAAGTGATCGACAATTTTTAATTCGGGAGTGCTCCCAATAGATATGTGAGACTCCAAGCTAAGGCGATTTTGTGTTCATGAATTATTGCGATGTTTTAGGCGTCTGATATTTCATGTACTTTGTACTTCTCACTTCTTTGTAATCTTTACTTCTTCATTGTACTTTTCTGAGAACGCCTGGCCTTCTATTTTCATTTTTTCGATGATTCATTTCCCGTGAGCAAGCTGAAACTTGATCTGTGTGATATCTGTCAGATACGTTGTATACACTGGCTCCAGTGCATTGTGAGCTCCTGGCGTAAGCGGTACGCATCATGAAATTATTTTCAGGTGTGTCTAAGAGAAGTGTGCGATTTATTAACAATTTCATTGAGCGATATGTACAAACCAAATAAAATACGTATTTCAGTTAATAGAGCTTCAGAGCGTCTCATTCACGAAAAGTTTCAGCCATATCTGAGAGATAGATTGCGAGCACTGGCGTGAGTCTACCTATTGCGGGAACTCCCGGGTTCAGCTACTTTACAACAAGATGACTGGTCGTATTAGCGCGAGTATCACTCGCCACCACAAGAAATGCGAGTGGCATCAGCCTGCGAGTGCAGTGGCAACGCGGCGACTCACCCTCGCCGTAGTAGATGAACTGCGCCTCCTGCTCGGTGCGGAAGGAGACCACGTACTTGGGCAGGCGGTAGCCGTCGCCGCCGAAGTCGGACGGGAAGGACAGCGGCTTCCTCGCCGTTGCGCCAGTGGAACACCACCTCGTTCTTCGTGTACTTGTCTGCAACACATCCAAATACTCCGTCACAACAGACGACCAGCGTGAAGTCGAAAGCCTCCAAACGAAAAACCTTGAAATTAGGTCGATTCGGTATGAAACAGCAATTTGGATTTGGAACTATTCAAAATACAAAAGATTTAATTTCCAACTAGACAGTTTGCTCAACAGTTTCTATCTATTTACGAGATTGAAATTTCATCAAAAATTGTGTATGTATTTAAAAACTGATGTGCCATCCTATAAAAATAGTTATATAACGTTTGAATAAATAATGTCAAAATGTGTGGCGAAATGAAGTGTATTAAAATATTATTAGACCCCTGAAATACACCTTCTTGAAATATTTTCCTTCCAATGCACACCATTGAAAATGTCTACTTACAGCTACTGAAGTCGACGACGCACTGTTGAACGTCCAAAGGGTACAGCACGAAGTCCATATCACATTTGATGATAATGGTGGCGCTGGAACAAAGCGTATGGGCCTGATATAGAAAATATCTCCATCTCAACTTGCAACGATTATAATATTCATTTACCACTCGCGTGAGGGAACGCACGCCTAATGTAAGACGCTCATGCTGCTCTTGCATGGAACATGATATTTGCATACGGTACATGAGAAATAGTACATTCAGAGAAAAGTTCAAGATTTTTTTACATATTAAGTTTACAAGTTTATGAAATTACATTAAAATGTGTAATATACTATTTGCATGCCTCTTTTATTTCAATCAGTCATGATGTGGCAGGCTCTGTAATTGTTTAAATAAGTTAATTGATGCTTCATGTGTATCAAATCATGCCTACATAAATTATGAATCAAGGAATTCCTTGTTATTTGTTCTCTACATTTTATGTTTCACATTAAGTTAAAGGAATCAAATTGGAAACGACAACGGCTTATGCTTTTATGCAGCAACTCTCTTGTAGTAATTTTGGTGTAGGCAGCACAAATGTGGAGTTTAACCCTCATAATCTCTCTACATAGCCAGAAAAAGAAAATCTTCAAAGCGTATTTGGCCTTCGTTACAGAAGTCTGAAGGTGATTATTTCGTTTAATTTCTCAGATATTCAGCTCTATTTTCTTCAATATTGGCGATGCAAATTTTGAACCAATCACGAAAGCAGATTTCCTGAGAGCCAGGCAGCGTGCGTACACTCCATTCTATTGTGTGTGGCTTGAATGCTCACGACGCGCAATTGATGTATACTGCCTCGTTACGCAATACCCTGTAAGCGCGTTCCGCACGTCAGCCTGCGCCGCAGTGACTGTGACGTGGAAACCCTTCAGCGCAAGGCGTGAAGGCGGCAGTTTGACAAAGGGCCCTGAGAGGCTTCTTCGTCGCTTGTTGATGTCGGGTTAGAATGAAAATGAACATCATTCTCTTCAATTGTTTTACTATGATCATCTGTTCGAATGAAAAATAGTAAATAACAATAAAATGATTGAATTAGGGATACTGAAGTACATTTGAAAACAACTGTGGAGAATTATATTTTCGCTGATAAGAGTGATTGTATTGCAACTTCGGCAGCAAAAATATGTCAACTTTAATCTGAAATCAGGTATAACGTGTGTTCTGTTGATGAATGGCGAATGCAAATAAAAGACGAAGCAATTTTTTCTTTAAAGTTTCATTTAATGTTACATTTTGTCACTTAATTGTAACAATTACGTGGCAGTATGCGGCGCTGCAGTAATTCAGCAAATAGTAATTTATTACACAAGACCAAAAACGTCATGATGAATAGTTTGCTTTGCCGCCACTAGGAGCTCGTGCGGCACCGCCCAGAAGAGTAGATTTATTTATCGTAAGAGATAATGCGATACAGTAGTAGAATATTACAGTAGAAACACCTGACTTAAGTCAAAAAGTTATTTTTAGGAGCAGCTGCCGCCAGACTGGTGAAACGTGCCAGAAATTCTCAAAAACCGTCAAGAAAACGCGTTCCATAACTTGGGAATACGTGTAGGAATCCATGCGTTTGAATAAACATTTTCACACATGGAATGTAATAAATGCTTATAGGAATGCCCCCAAGACTCGAAACTGATTTACAAAAAAAACGCTTCTTAAGAGCCCTTCAGAGTCATTCGAGGTTTCGGGCGTCCCCCAGTTATCAATGCTTTCCAGCTTCCTGGCGTCCAAGTCAGTAATTATGATGCCCGTTTGAAAACATTATAGAATAATACTTACATGGCTATCCGGGAGATGCCGCGTCCAAGGCACAGGTCCAAGGCAAGGTCAAGGCACTACAAGTTTTTTTAGAATTTCAAACTGTGTATTGTTCCACTAACTTAATTAATTATTATATTGGTATAATAATATTTTTCCTAATCTAATATGAAGAAGAAGAAAAAGAAAAAGAAGACGCTATTTGAGGTAATAAATGTCGATAGCATGGTAGCACCGCATGTTCTTCCGTAAGTTATTTTAAGTAGGGTTGTTTGAATAAATCTAGATACATTTGATACCAGTCGTCGCAAAAATATTTGTGAAACAACTTGGTCTCAAAAACAATTGGGGCAGATGGAGGCAAGTGGAGTCAGCGTAAAAGGGTCTATTGTCAAGCTGAGGTGTAAAAAACCGATTACATGACTTGCAGTAAAAAAGTTAAAAAAAGTAGGCGAAGTACAATATTCTGTTAGAATAAGAATTAATTGCCTTTCTGAAAAACAGTATTATACATTTCATACTTCAGTAATGTTATTTACAATATTGTAAGTAAGTAAAAGCAGAGTCGTGACCTTTCTTGATCATTGTCTACTGCTCTCATTCAGAGTTCGTTCTACATAAGGCACGTCAATCGTTGGGTTAATACATGCGTTCGTAACAATGCTGAGAAATTATTACTCCATTCTTCAAGGTCCAAAAATAACCTTGTTCATATTTAGATGAATATTTTCCCTTCAAAAACCTATCAAAAGAAATTATTTTCCGTGTTGCCATGTAGTCTACAATATACCTCACCTGTTGGCAGCTCAAGTGCTATAGTTTTTTTTTCTACTCTAAAGAAAATGTGAAAACCATTATTAGCTTGGTGAATGAAGCAATTCAATGTCTTGCGACAATTTTTTCTTCTTTATGATGCATTTGTATGTATAAAGAGAAACGAGTATATCCTTCAACAACCGCATTATATCGGGTTGCTCGTAGGTTTCTTTGAGTTTATTCTCCGCTCGTGTTAACGTCAGCCCACCGTATCGTTCGGTTCTCCCAAGAATATGAATGCAAAGTAATTCACGTCAGAAGAAGCTGCTAAAAATACCTGTAGAGGTTTTCAGGCGTATTATGGAAATGAAGCAAGAGTTGATTGATCGCTCCGGTTTGTACGGGAGGCGATGGCGGAGAGTGTGTACTCCGGAGCCCCTTGCGGAATGGGGAGAACCCGCCGCCGACTTCGGAGGGCGCGGCAGCCCGGGCCTGTAAATTAGCGCATGAGGTCAAGTGCACCAAGCGCGAAGCGGGAGGGGGGAGGGGGACCAAAAAGTGAAGTGAGTGGGGAAACCCGTCGAACCCCGCCAGAGAATCATGGGAGATGATACAAATTGCTGAAGTTACGTCTTTATTAGTCGAAGGTAGAGAAGCATTTTAGGTCTGTTCACGCTTCGTGTCGGTGTTCGTGTGTACCTCAATAGAGAAGATGCTTTGATTCTGCACGGCGAGGCGCTCATCTCCCTTTCAAGGTGCTCGCCGAACAACAGGTCGAACACATGCGCAGTTCGGATTTAGCGGATTCCGCACGTTTACTCCGCCCTAATATTTTGGGACTATTACTACAATAACTTTTTACTTATTTAGCGTGTCTTTCTCGAAGCATGCACAGGTATAACAGTTGTGAAAAAACTAATAAACTCGCCGTAATTGTAAGTTTTTCTCGATAACGTGATGTGGTTGTCAATAAATTTGCAGCTCATTTAGATGCACTCTGTTCACTGGTTCTGTACAAACACAAAATGCAGCACCTTGGCTATGCCACACGCCTCGCCGTTCATAAACACTTTGAATGGAGTTTACCTTAACTCCCTCTTGGTGTCTCAAATGAGGGGTGTAAGGAGCAAGTTGGCTATTTGAATGCAAGTGAATTGTAGCGACAGAAACTGATAATTTTTAAATTACATTTTTATGTCACTGTACGGTAAATCTATTAAGTAGCTACATTAGTTCTGGAATACGTGTTTCCAGTCTTTAATTTTACATAGTTGAATTATGAACAAAAGTAGCAAAAATCAATTGAAGGGTGGTTTGACAAAATTTTATTGTAAAAAATATTGGTTCTCGCTTAATAGAATATATTGCATAGGCAATTGAAATAGGTTTTCTCTCTTGTATGATTCGTTCATCCAAAATATTTGTGATATTAATATTTTTATTAGTGTGTAATAATGAAATCATCTTTGAATCATCATTGATTGAATCAACTTTAAATAATATTTGATAATAATAAGAATTTTTAAAGTTAAATACCGTTTTCAATATTCTTCTGCAGGGCTCAAAAGAAAGTAATGAGGAAGCCCTCTCTTAATATTTCAATTGCCATTTTTAAACTATGCTTACAATGGAAATTGGAATGTTATCTTTTGCAGAATATTTTTGCTCATTATTCCTAATATTTTCGCGTCAAAGGTTATTTAGTAATAATTAGTTTATTCTCTTCACTTCAGAAGGCGGAATGTAAGGGATTGAATGAGCAAGTACAAGTGGTATGCCTAAGCCGATATATTTCAAAAAATGATACAACTGACAGATGGCTCATGAACGTATTTGAATTATTTCAAGGCTACTCAGAAATCGCTGGTAGCCTTCGTTTCACAAGAAATAACGTTGGCTCGCGTACAACTTAGTCGAGCAATGTTTCTCTGCGGAGTTGAGTTGAAGTCGCTGATTGTCAGAAATCGCTGGTAGCCTTCGCTCCACAAGAAATTACGTTGGCTCGTGTACAACTTAGTCGAGCAATGTTTCTCTGCGGAGTTGAGTTGAAGTCGCTGGTTGTCAGAAATCGCTGGTAGCCTTCGCTCCACAAGAAATTACGTTGGCTCGTGTACAACTTAGTCGAGCAATGTTTCTCTGCGGAGTTGAGTTGAAGTCGCTGATTGTCAGAAATCGCTGGTAGCCTTCGTTTCACAAGAAATTACGTAGGCTCGTGTACAACTTAGTCGAGCAATGTTTCTCTGCGGAGTTGAGTTGAAGTCGCTGGTTGTCAGAAATCGCTGGTAGCCTTCGTTTCACAAGAAATTACGTAGGCTCGTGTACAACTTAGTCGAGCAATGTTTCTCTGCGGAGTTGAGTTGAAGTCGCTGGTTGTCAGAAATCGCTGGTAGCCTTCGTTACACAAGAAATTACGTTGGCTCGTTTACAACTTAGTAGAACAATGTTTCTCTGCGGAGTTGAGTTGAAGTCGCTGGTTGTCAGAAATCGCTGGTAGCCTTCGTTACACAAGAAATTACGTTGGCTCGTTTACAACTTAGTAGAACAATGTTTCTCTGCGGAGTTGAGTTGAAGTCGCTGGTTGTCAGAAATCGCTGGTAGCCTTCGTTTCACAAGAAATTACGTTGGCTCGTGTACAACTTAGTCGAGCAATGTTTCTCTGCGGAGTTGAGTTGAAGTCGCTGGTTGTCAGAAATCGCTGGTAGCCTTCGTTTCACAAGAAATTACGTAGGCTCGTGTACAACTTAGTCGAGCAATGTTTCTCTGCGGAGTTGAGTTGAAGTCGCTGGTTGTCAGAAATCGCTGGTAGCCTTCGTTACGCAAGAAATTACGTTGGCTCGTTTACAACTTAGTAGAACAATGTTTCTCTGCGAGGAGTTGCGTTGGCGGGCGAAGAAGCGCGGCCTCTGACCGTCTGCGGGGCGGGTGGCTCGGGTGTCGGCGGCTGATGGGTGATGGATGGCCGGGTGATGACTTCCGGGCGCGCGCCGGCCCGGCGCTGCTGCGCTTCGCGTCGTCAAGTTGCGCGCTAATGCGCAGCGCCCCCTCCCCTCCCCCCACCCGCACCCCCACTTTCATGCTCAAGCCAAGGGCAATGGGGCTGCTGCATTTGCAAATAAGAATCCTAAATATCACGAATGAAAGGCTCAATTCAGCCACACTCTGAATTCTAACAGCCGGGAGCTCTCATCGGTAGTTAAGACTGGTTTCTCCAATCACTTCAAGGCGAATGCCGAAACTGTTCCCAATCAAACAGGCCACGGACCGCGCGTGATCTCCGTTCTCTTCCGTGTTCTAGTATTTTATTAAACACATACACATGCGTGCACTATACCACCATACGTGTCGGGAGACCACTTTGAAGCTTCGGCAGGAGCGGGCCTTCGTTGGTGGAGATACATAGAGGCGAAAATATAGTGTGGTCTAAAGTGTAGGTCGACGCCGTACCGCATGTTTTATTGAGGGAGCAATACCGTCATCAGGCGACAACACACAGCACTAATGACCAAAATAGTTGACTCGCCGAGAAACACTAAATACTCACCGTAGATGGCAAGAATATCCGTCTCTGGATTTTAAAACAGTTTTAGAGGTAATATTTTCGTAAATACAAAAATATGTCATTTATCGCTTGAATTAAATCACTATTGAGTAAATGATTGTTCCCGAGGAAGAGCCCAATTAGAGCAAAATAATAGTAGAAACGGAAGATCACGAAAGCCCAGTTCAATCAATGGTGCTACAAGAGCACATACTTTCCCGCGTTATTGGAAACAGCTACATAGTATTGAAATATTGCACTTTCTGCGCTACTAACATCTTAACTATTATTTGAAAACTTCCAATTCAACCAAGAAGCGAACAACTCACTGTTACCATCGCAGTGTCAGAACTACGTGAATTCTACAACTGCATAAAATACAATACAATAAGTGTTGTATTAGTATGTAGTAACTTGTATTGGAAAAAGAAGCCTGATACCCCGGATAATATAGAAATGCATTTCATAGGACCATGATTAACCCATTACTGCCCAGAATGATTCTATTCGCATAGCGCTCGCCCATTGTTGTCGCGCTCATGCCCGCACAGGAGCCGTTGCAGACCTCTGGTAGCATGTTTTTTGCCACTTTTAGTGCTATTCAATTATTATGTTGCTAAATTATACTACTTGAGCGCTCCTGAAGCGCCAAACGGTGGTTATTGAGTATTTTTTCTATAAGAAGAAGCAAAACCATTGAAACTCGGCCTCTCCCTCCGACTTAACCATAGGCTTATAGCAGCTAAGCTCGGTTTTAGATGAAGATTCGAACCGACCCAAGTCATGTGTACACCCTGGCTAGGAATGTACAATGACTTAGCGATCACGGCTAAACCAACATCTAGCATTCAAGAATGAAACATCTTGCTTGTATGTTTCGTTTAGGATGTCTACGTTTACTGAAGAACTAAAATTCACAAAGTATTGCAAAGAAGCAAAATTGAGTTGACCAGAAATTAGCGTATCATATATGGTACGCTGGGCATTAATGAGTTAAAGAAGAGTATTTTAAAACCCTGCAATAATACTCTACTCACTACAAATGGTCTAGGATTTAGTGCGAAAACTAAATATTTTCATGCAAATATCAATATAAATTTGACAGTTAAAACTTCTTTTCATACAGCTATATCAAGTCATAACAATGACACGTAATTCACAGAAATTCGCGACAGCGAAATGGAATTCCATTGTTGCATTCCCTGCATTGTCGCTATTCTCTGAGAGCTAGTAATTTTATTTCAAATATTTCAAAATAAATAATTTCTAAAATATGAATGTGAAAATGTACAACAAAAAGGCGAATGTAAGAATCGAACAAAAATATAATATGTAATATTGCAAATTGTAATTTACGACGCTTCCAGCTGTCTGAAACGCAGTAATTTGCAGCGGGCTATTATGTTTGTCACGAAATTATAGAAATACTACTCGTATTTTCAAAAATTTAAGCATGACCTTATTTGAAGATGTAGTTTTGGTAAACACATTTCATGGAGTAAACCAGCTGCCATCTATCGCCGCTCAAAGTACATTTTTTTTTTAAATTTTCGCAATTTTTCGGTTTCCTAATGGTGGAATGGAAACATTAATTTTAGAATATTAAAGAACACGTCACCCTAAATGGCAATTTTCTTTTAAACATCTGTAGGTGTTTTTAATAAAATGGCGTTTAGTGCTATTAAAAATGCAAAATTTGAAGCTATTTTTTACATAATTTTTTGTTTTCAAAAAATCACTTACACTCACAAATATAATGATGTTTAGAAATTGCAGGTAATGTGCATATTAACGGTGTGAGAGATCTTTCAAAAAAATTACATTTGTGTAATTTTTGGAAAGACAAAAAATAACCCAAATTAAACTTAACTTCAAATTAAAGAGTGCAATTAGCACTATCCGTTCTAAAAGTTTGAAGAGAAAATTTGGAGCCATTTACGAGAAAATGGCGTTTTAAGAGTTTTTGAGAAAGCGAAATTTTGGACTAGTTTTCACAGAAAACTATTGAGTTTTCGAGAAATTTTATAGGAAATTATTAAAAGCACGTGCACTCATTAATATAATAATGTGAACAAATCGCCGCTAATGTGAAAATCGCCGCTATTTAACGACGTGAGAGACAAGTCAAAAAATTACATTTTTGCGATTTTTGAAAAAAACGAAAGAATAGAACAATATGGCGTTTATATCATCTCATAGAGTACATTAAGCACTATTCTTACCAAACGTTTCAAGAAAAAAATTGGAGAGGGTTTTGATAAAATCTTGTTTTTGTAATTTTTTAAAATTGCACATATAAGCTCTACTACTAAACTACGCGAAAACTACTAAAATGTTAAAAAAATGTACATGACCTCAAAGAAACAACTCACTATGAATAACAAATTTTATTTGAAGGAAAAATCTCTATCTGCAATTTTGTAGTTGGAGGAAGACGCCGAATAAAATTCAGACTTTTGCAATTATCCGTGAAAATCGGACATATGCCACCTTAATAAGTATGTATTTCTCTATTCTTACAATAAATTTAAAGAAAAAAATTGGAGCCGTTTTTTTAAATTTTGTAAATGTCCCATGGGCTTCATGTAAAGTACCCTCCAAAATTAAAATGCCGATTTGAAATTCAAGGGGCCACAATATCAGCCAGATCGATCGGGGAGTATCAATTTTGGAGGAAATCGGCTGAACGGTTTAGTCACGGTTTAGTCGCTAGCGTTGTTTACAGAAAGACAGACGGACGGACAGATGTTTTGCTTTCAGTTGGTTATTTGGCTGCCACAAAACAAGGATTCTGGCTGCATCACGTGTCAGATTTTTTTTCTTAATTTAGTAACTGGATTTATCCACTTTTTTCGGTACCAGGGCCCTGTAAAGAGATTTTCTGCCGAAAATTCGCCGTTTTCTCTCGCAGCATTAGGTAACGTTCCCTATACTATACGCACGTATAGTATAGGGGAAAGTAAAAACAGTTCAGACCGCGTCGAGGGTGGCGTAGGCGCTGTAAGAAGAGAGTCGTCACTGGGGCGCGCCTCTTTGAAAGACATGTATGTACACATCAAAGCAGGCCCGGCGATGGTAGTCGCGCAGAGAGCACACGAGCAGCGCCACCCATGGTGGCCAGACAGTGCAGAATTGCGCTTTTTGGGCTGGAAAACGGTTCTCTCTCTGTCTCTCTCTGTCTCTCTCTGACTCTCTCTGTCCCTCTATTTCTCTGTCTCTGTCTCTCTCTCTCTCCCCCATAGACATGGTAAAACGTGGCACATCCTTCCCCTACGTAAACAGGAACAAGTTAAAACGCGCGCTAGAAAAGAAAAGAATAAGTGCAGAAATATAACTACAGAGTTCGCAGAAGTAGCAAGAAGAAACGAAACGCTTGAGGAAGCGTTTCTAGCACTTTTGGAACCGGGAAGCCGACCTGAGAAGTCGCGATGCGAGGACGGATCACTACGTGAATAGTGCTGTTACGAATAGTGCTGTTACGAGCCATCGTTTCCAAAGCAACAGAAACTCTTCGAAGAGACATAGAAGAGGTAAATTGCTTTATATTAAGATGAAATGCAAATAATTATGAACTTATTTAAGAAATTTTGTGCATAAATTTTAAAGAGCAGTGGGAAGTGGGTACGAGCAGGGTGAATGCTAAACTCATACTTGTCCCTTCTTTTACAGTTTTTTTTTTCGTTCTTTTTGGCCTTCTATGGTTGTTCTTTCATTGGTATCTTGGAGTGGGATTGCACTCAAACTGGTGCAAATTCTTACAAGAACGAAATATAAAATCCGTACTCAAGCAAACGATTGACTACACGACAACGAGCTTGTAAAGGACACGAGTAGTCATCCAAGGTCGCGAGGCGCACCGCAGAGTTGGTTGCCGTGACGCTACGTGATTTCAACGGCCGCCCTGAAGGTTGAATACGCCACAAGTAAGAAAGTTCCAAACGGAATTACATTATTTTTAACTTTCGTCTAAATTTATATAATTTAGGAAAAGACATGGGAATTAGTTTTCAAGTGTTTGAGAGTTTTGAAATTGGCACTGAGCCAATAAAATCAATCATTCTTATTTTTGAAAAAAAAGTAGAAACAATTATAAAGCGATTTGTTTCACATAGTGCGATTGTAAATTTTCTATAAAAGTGAAAGATAAAGTAAGCAGTTTACAGGATTTACTAAAGATAACTTTTAAAAAGCATTGTGTTCCATGGAAAAACACAATACAATGTTTTTATGTAAATGTGTGAGTATGGAAAGGAGAAAAATGAAGATAGGAAATTTGTCTTTAAATCTCTGTCAACTATTAAAAAAAGGCAAAGGATTACATTTTTTTATTGTAAGGTAGGAGCAACTGTGTGTGCACAAAAAGTGTAGTAGTTATAAGAACTTTTCTTTCACACAGGGTATTCCTTGTAGAAGTGTATGTTTCTTGTACGTAATATATGTGCAGAAAGACTCTGAGATTATTGAATTGAATTGCCTTATTTTACGTGGCGAGACTCAGTCCATGAGGCCTGCTATTCCGTCTGACCACGCAAATTTCTCTACACTCTTTTCCCCGGATAGAGCGGAAAGAAGGTATTACTGAGGCGACGAAACCGGCCGGCGATTTGAATTTAGCTCAGAGGCTTCATTTCGGCTTGAGGGTGTTTTACATGCAAGTAAATCTACTAACATGGGGCAGCCGGCTTTACTTCTCCTCCGAAGGATTTTTTCGCCCCGAAAAATCTAAGACTTCGATCGGGTTTGAACCCGCGAACTTGGGTATAGCAGTCCGTTACGCTAACCGCTACACCATCGCCGCCGCAGATATAGTATAATTTGTTTAAAAAGGAATTGATACGAAATATCTGGGCACCTAAGCGCCAACTCACCCGAAGCTGATGCGCAGCGTGGAGTTTCGGTAGAGGCGCAGCGACGTCATGTCCTCGAACAGCGACAGCACCTTCATCTCGCGAAGCTGCCGGATGTACAGGTCGGGCACCCACAGCGCGTGGCGGTGCTCCCACGTGATCTCCACGTGCTCGTCCAGGTGCTGCTTCAGGCTGATGCGCGAGTCCATCCAGTACACGTACAGGAACACGTCCAGCGAGATCTCCTGCGCACAGGGGAAGGTCGGGTGATAATCGGACAGCGGGTGGTATCGGACAAAAGTAGTTTAGGGAACTGGGCACTGGTGGTAGCGCGCGCCGCACTGTCAGTGTGTTCCTGGACACGTTCCTCTTCTGACGTGTAAATTGTCAACGATTTTTACTATTCCCAAATAATCATAGTATTTTACTTGCAAACCAAATGGCTTTGATAGTGTGTGAGTAAGACATTGAAGTTTCATATTCTGTATTTTAAGAATAATTTTAACTAACCTTAAATAAGAAATCATATTTAAAGCTAAGGTGGCCGATACCACCCGGCTTTCCCTTACCACACACCTTGATCCAAATCCAAATCACACATTTTTATCAAAAACTAAATGATTGGCGACATTTTAAATATTAAATTCAATCTGTTTTTTACGTGAAATACAATGCCCTATACCAAGAATGTTAAGTGTGAAGCTTTGCATACACTTCCTCATACTTACAAATACTTTTTTGTACAATGTTTTTGTACTTATTTATTGATCTACAATTGTAACGTAATTAATAATGATTTTCTTGCTTATTTCTTGCTTCAAAATGATCCAATTCAAGAAAATATACCAACTTTAATTTTTTTAAATGATATTATTAGTCCAAATTATATTATGCGGTATATTATAGTTTTGATTCTGAGATTAGAAATAAAATGACTGAAGGGAGCCTGAACCAGGAATACGCCCAGGATAGGGTGCTGTGGAGGCAGAAATGAAGGGTGATGCAGAAGCCCTGCGACACTCGCTTAAGACGATAATAATGATACGATTTAAGAAACAAGGCGTTAAAAATACTTTATCAGAGAAATATTTATCTCCTAGGTGACGGGCAGTGGATTTTTTGGGAGATGGATGATAGAAGTCTTAAAAAGTAATGGTTGTGTCTGACACGCGTATATATGTCCCGGGAGAAAGTAATTCAATACGGTAAGTGAATAGTACTGCCTACTACCTCTAAGTGGTGACATTGGGGGACTTGATGGTGACTTTGGGGAAAGTTAGCGAGATTTGCAGCCATGAGTTGATTAATGTCTTGATAAGTTGATCGACAAATAACGCCGTTATTTTTAATTTACAGATGGTATCAAGCCGAGGTGGGAGAAAATTATCTTCAAGAAAGAGTTTTTTTGTTCTTATTGTATTTGACACAGATATTTAGATCGATTTTTTCATTTGTGGCATGAGTTCTTGAGATAATTGTTAAATAGAAATAAATGTTCCAATTCCTTTGATAATATAGCATTGATAATGATGAAGTTTGTTAATATACATCCTTTACCAAATTTTAAGCGTTGTTTAGTACAGATAGTGATACCGTTTATCAACCCACAAAATACAGTTTAATTCCACTAGAAATGTAACTAAATTGAGTAATTTGGGATAAAATCAGCTAGGAGTAAGAGAACCTTTTCAGTATCAGTAGGATCAAAATGTAAGCGTAACGTTGTTTGCACTTTCTTAACTGTGAAATAATTTATCATTGTGGTTTACTTTGTGAGCTATCATTTCAACAGTAAGATGTAAATAAAATGCGTTATTTGCAAAGTCATAAATTGATCACAGTAAACGATACCACGCGTTAACGAAAGGCTAGAGGAAACCTGTGGGTTGCGTTTCGCATGGAGGAAATTAGTTTTATCATAGATAATCGTAATCCAAGCTCTGAACTGAATATACTCATAAAATTTACTGAACATTGGTTTATTTACTTCTTACGCCTGTTAAATCGAATAAACAAAAAATAGTCACCAAAAGATCTAAGTCTGCTGCTTATCGAGTTTGTTTTTGGCTGTCACATCAATCTAGGTCACTTCTTCCTGATGCTATTAATTTACCGACAGTCAGGCATTAACAAATTCTCAGTTGGAATAAAAGAGGTTAAAACCGCTTTATTAGAAAAAAAATCCAATTAAAAAGTAAAAAATTTTTAAAAATATGTAAAGGTAAATTTGTTAAAATTGTCGAGCAACAACAGATAACAAGATCAACGTTTCGGAGACGTTTCGGATTTCTCCCCATTTTCAGGTTCTTTGTTTGATGTGCTTTACATCACGATAACAAAATCGTTTCGGAGACATATCTCCCCATTTTCAGATTCTTTGTTTGATGTGCTTTTCATCACAATAACTAAGCACATCAATCATTTTCTATACTACGTATATTACGTATGCATACGAGAGGGTATAAGAAAACGGATATTTTATTGGTTCCAGTTCTCCTGATATGTTAATTACTCAGCATTGTGGGACACATGTGTTATGTAAATACCATAACATCTCAGTTTTCGCTACTTTAGTACTGATAACAAATTTGTAAAATCTTCACGCTGGTAGCTTCATTTTGCTTTGAAAGTTATGTACAATTATCCTACACTTCTTTACATTTTGAACTGGCCTTCATCAGTTGAATTAACCTCTTGCTTCTAACCAGAAACTATTCGCTTTTTCTGCCAATTAATAAATTTCCCTTTCATAAAAGATAACACTCGATTTTATTTTCCACGTTTCATAGAATTTAAGGCGTATTCTTTGAATGTACAGTTTGTTTTACGCAGAACTCACTAGAATATAAAATGATTTTCAAGCTCTTACGGTACAATATAATGACATGATAATTCAAATTTCCATTGCTGCGAAGTATAACATCTGCATTTTTAAACCTGATTTCTTTTGGAAATTTATTAATGATTGTAACACAATTACATTCCAATGATTTTATACAATTTATGAGTAAATATAAATACTAAGCATTATATTGAACATTAATTTACTGGTCTGAAAATAATGTCTCGCGCAGGAACTTAAGACCGACATTTAGGCAGAAATGCTACGGTGTTAAACACAGAATCTGTAAATGCAATCTCTGAACTATAGATCCAAGATTTAGAATCCCACAGAATGACACGATCATCAGATAGGTCTCTGACAGAGCTGAAAAAACAGAAAGATTACGATGACGGATTAATCTAACAGCTTAAACACCATTATGAACAGGAAAATGCCAAGTATTGGGGATTTACTCTTCACTTAAGGTCTGAAATCTCAAGGCAACATAATGAAAAAACTGGCATTTCAACTAGTTAGCAAATGAATATATACTTGTCAACACTCAAATTACCACGTGAACAACTTGACTCAGTTACCTAGCGTATAGTATAGTTGTATAGCGCTGACAATCGTAAAATAAAAAGAAACTTGAAACCCAGCCTCCGTATCATCACAGTTAATATCACCTCGGGAGAGATGGCTGGAGAAAATAATAAAATAATTTAGATCTAATGTTGCCATTCTCGAAGTCTTTCAAAGGGAAAGCCCAAAGGTTGCACAATAGTTAAACATTTTGAGAATCAAAAAGACTTTGTAAGCACGCGGAGTACAACGTCGAAAATATATATGAAATTACAGATACACTCAAACAACAACTCAGCATTTATTCTCAACAAGAGTGCGAGGCTGTATCAGAAGCTTCAGAAAAAAAGACCAAAAGGATCTTTCTAAAAATTCGGAAAAGTTTCTATAAGAATGTGAGAAGTTTATATGGGAAAGTTGCCAGAGAAATTGGTAGTAGAACATAACTGGAACGAAATATAGTCAAGAGGGTCAATATAATGGATTTTTCAATATAATGTATTCTAGCTGAGAGAAGTGTCAAACCTCTCAATCATGGTCAAAGGAATGAAAGTTTGCGATCTATCAATGAACATTCTACAAGCGGGTCATTTACAAATTCAAGATCAGATGGGTTTCATAATTTCTGGATTAAAAGATTGACCTGCCTACATGAGTGGAATTTGAACCTCATAAATCATTATCATAAGCATTCCAAAGAATTAAACAGCTCTGTGCGAGGGTATAACCTTCATGAAGGCAAAAAAGTGAAGCCACTGACAATTTAGATCTATCACATGCCTCAATGCATAATATAAAATTACTCGCTCTTTAAAGTTAGTCATGGAACAATATTGTGAACAAGACAATATTTTCTCAAAGACCTAGAAAGTCTGTTGCAAGGGTTTGTTGGATTGTAAGGATCTGCTTGTGATTAATTGTCATCTCTCAGGCGTCTTACAAAAGCGCGACCTCCATACCTCTTTCAATGACTAAAAGAAAGTATTCGATATGGTCCTGCATGACTGACTACTGTATGTTTTAAAAATGTGTGATATTATCCATGTAAACGTAAGATTTCTGATGTGATCAATCAATAACTGGTAAACAGCAATAAATAGTAAATTAGCAAATAATAAAAAAAATCTTCACCAAGACTTAGGAAATCCACAGAGTTTTTTAGGAATACTCATGATTTGTCAGTCAAGCTTTGGTAGATAACATCAGTGCGGTTTCTGTACTGTAGTATTAATAGTAACAGGGAACTGTACACGATTAATAATAATAATAACAACAATAAAAACAACAAAAACAACAACAAAAACAACAACTCAACCTAGCGAGTACACGATCTTGAATTAAAATAATTTCAAAGAATTAAACAGTTCTTTCACCCGGACAACCAAGATCTCAACTCTGGCCGCGGAAGCCTAAGACTGTCACCCGGACAACCGAGATCACGACCTTCAAGTTGGTGGTGGAGCTTGAGTACCCCCATTAGCGTGAGGGCTAGGTCAGTGGTAGCCTAGCTACTGGTAGGGCCTTCCTTGCTCAATAGGTGGAAGGCGAGAGGTCAGACGAAGTACTCCAGAGGAGAGTGGGAAATAAGAAGAAAGGAAAGGGTTATGAGCCTTTAGACTTCCTGTTATCCGCACATGGAGAATACAGTAGAGAAACTGGATTGGCACACCCGGCCACTGATTATAGTGGAGGCCCGAACTTTGCATTAGCCGGCGAAGGAGGCTGCATTCAGCAGTAAATGAAAATTCTCTAGGGTTTAGTAACGCCGACTGGCGATCGGAGGTACTCCTTGCTGGGCCCTGCGGGGGGATATCCCAAGGTCACTGTGGGTCGCAGAAACGGATGGCAGGAAATAACCTATGGGTTAAGTCTGATCTGTGAAGTCGAACGTGCTACCTGCGAATCTTCACTTGAAACCAATGAGCAAGATGGATAGGACAAGAAATGTAATGAATCTTAACGTATCTTGTTCTACCAATGTCCCATACCTGCTCAGAAACCGAGCTAATGACAGCTCGTCGACGTCGGGCCATCCCACGGATGTTAGACCCAGGGACCCAGAGTCGGCAGTAGCTCAAATCCATCGTCAGAGATGGATCCGGGATGAATTCAAGGAGGTGATGTGGTGCTTTTACTATGCAAAAGCGAAAAATGGGGGCTCAGAAATAGAAATTTGTTAAGATATGGAGAGGACTGAACCCAGATACGAGACCTATCCTAGACTCAAAGAAGCGTGCCAGTAAACGACGATACGTACTCAACTGTGGAAAATTCTCAGCAGAACAACTTTCAGAGATCAAGAGAAATGCGGAGTATGTTCTTCGATCGAACTATCTACATGAAGAACATTTAGAACCATTTATAATCCCTGAAAACGATGGTCCTTTGGAAGGTACAACTCTTCCAAGTGAAACATCCGTCAGTGGTGAAAATTCATCTGGCTATGAATACATCACACGATAAGGACATGATGCGGGACCTCCTTCGACGCGAGATAGAACGAGTACGTCTATTTCCATTCGAATCTCGTGCACCGTTGAGGAGAATTTACGAAAATGCTAAAGCTAAGATAGTGATAAAAACAGCAAATTCTGTCTTAAATGAGGTGGTACTGTAACCGCTAAAGCCGTTTACAGCAAGAAAATATCAGTTTTTTTCTTCGTAAACGCGTCCTGTTATCTTTGAGATCAAGTAGTTACAACATTAACCAGGAGAGAACGCTAGGCGACGTACGTTGTTTCAAAATAAGCTACCAGGAGCGCTTATCACTAGTACTAGAAGCGTGATAACGAAATCGGTCAGCGGAACGACGCGATCGACCAATGGGAATAAAGCAAACGAATATCGGAGAATTAAGAGCAAGAAGAAACCAACTCGGCCATTTTACTGAAAACCAGCGGAACGAGAAGGTACTCTGAACGAACTTCTGGAACGACGGACCACGCCAGTTCAAGATTTCGACAGTACACAAGCTTTTAGAAAAGGCAACTCATCTTATTATTATGATAATTTATTCATGAGAGGGAATGAATAAAATACATGAAACGTGAATAATTTTTAAAAGAAGAATAATTAACAAGATTGATGCTATGAATTGAAACGAAAAAAAAATGTAACGAGTAGCTAATTGAAATAGAAATGTTACAAGCAATGTGTGATTTATTGCAGCTTTTTGTATAAGAATACTTGAACCAGCTCGAATGAAATTCGATCATTGGACGCTACTGCAACGCCGACGCCAACGACGCGAGCCCCGAGGAGAACAGTGCAGTCAACGGGAATTTTTCGTGTTCGAGTTCCTTTCCGGACGACCCCGGAAAACTTCAAGGCTTTGCACGTCGCGGGAGACATCGTGAGTTCGGCTAACCCTTTTCAAGTTAGCGGCAGAAACGTGGGCCAGATGTAGAACGATTTTAGTAGCATATTTTACTAGATGGTTAACTGTAATATTGCTTGACTTTAGTCATGAGTTTTTGAATACATATCCGTGTGCCAAATCGAAATACAGCTTCGTTACTGGACGCAGATATTTAAAAGGTGTTACTGGAAAATAAATTCAGAAGTAAAGATAGACAATTATTCGATCGATTGACATATTGTGTCGGATGCAAAGCTTAACTGTGTAGCATTTAACTTAACATTTTTTTGATGTTAGAGATCTCATAAGAGTAAATTAACTTAACTTTTTGCTTAGAGTTGATAAGACTAGATATTGTAATACCAATAACAGTTATACATTCTAATTGAATCAAGTGAATTTGTTAGAACAATTAGAAGATTGATATTTTTTTGTATAGGACATGGTATTGATATTATCGATTTATGTTATATATGAATGGTAATCACAGGTACAACATTTTGAGTGTGTATTATTGTATGTGTATTTCAGGAAATGTGTGTAGAGATAATCGTGTATTAGTAACGTATTATTGGAATTCCGATTCTTGAATCCATTCTTTTGAATTTAATTGGAAGATTTCAAGGCTTTATTTGCAATTAGATTTTTCTTATATTTTGTAACAATTTTTGGTTTTTTCATATCAGATTTAAACAGGACATTAATAGTCAATTCATGTTATTTGGATGTACTAATTTTGAGTACAGAATATATATTGTTTGTTGTTATTTTCGTAAAACATACGACAAAAGTGTTCTCAATCTAATCCCAGTGTACTAAATCTTGAACCCTGTCCCTTGGAAAGAAAGTCTGCTAGGACCTTCTTATGAGTGCGTTGTGGCTTAACTTTATAAAAGCCACAATAACGAGTAACAAGAGAATATTACTCGAGTCACCTGTCTCCTCCCATACGCGAGGTAATTTTACCCCAATTGTTGGACCAGGCGCTAGGTGGTTGGTTACTGCCTCACCTATAGTGCCACCGCCCAACATTGGGAGGGAGACAAAAAGGCTAGGTGGTGACAGTACAGTCCTCAAGTAGAGATCTAGATATTACTGAAATCAATCACATCGTCTATGCAAATGTATATCTAGTATCTTAGATAATTTTGGGGCCAGCTAAGAACATCGACGGTCGCCAGCCAGAGCAAACAGTTCCGTACTCCCATGGGCGAAAAGAATTATGAAACGGATAGCCGACACACGGCGTGAAATATCACTCTTCGCCGAGGCATCTTCTAGATGAAATCTCACTTATAAAGTTCAACAAAAAATATTCCATGTTGAACAAAAATATCAAATTGAAAATTACACTATAAGGCTAATGTTAGCTGAGTAGCTGAAAGAGAAAATTCAAACATGGACTCAACGAATTACATGGTACAAACATAGAGAATATTTCCGTGTACAGAATAGGTTCTTTGAAACAGACGCGAAGAGATTCTATCGCAATTTGACTCGAAACCCGAATGGCAATGCTGTCCCTTCTTCGAAAGATGACGTAGAGGCATTTTGGGCAGGAATCTGGAAGGAGAGCAGATCCTAAACAAAGACGCATCTTGGCTACAATCTGAAGTTGATGCTGCGGATGATCTTGTGGAAACTGTGGAAGATGTTCACCAATTCTCGGAAGAGGGGCCTCTACCCAGCAATTAAGAACATGGGAAACTGGAAATCCCCCGGGATTGATAAGATTCAGATTTATTGGATTAAGAAATTAACAGCATTACATTCTCATCTAGCAAAGACAGTTAATAAAATTTTAGAAAACTCAAAGGAACTCCCGGAATAACTCAGTCGTGGCATCACGTATTTGCTACACTAAGCGGGAGACATCTCTTTGGCGAAGAACTTCAGGCCAATCACTTGTCTGCCAGTAGTGTGCAAAGTTATAACTGCAGCCGTAGCTTACAAAATGTATAGGCACCTAGAGAAGAACCATTTGTTGCCAGTCGAACAGAAAGAATATCGTAAACGTTCCTATGGCTGTAAGGAAATCTTGCTACTGAATAAAGTCATCTTTAATGACGTAAAGTGACTTGGATTGACTACCTGGCCTTTGACAATGTATCACACGATTGAAGTTTGAAGACCCTGGAGATCTATCGATTTCATCCTAGACGTATTGAGTTTTGCAAGGCTAGTATGAAGTTGTGGAGTACCAGATTACTAAAACACAAGGGAAAGGGAGTAGTAGAAACAAGAAGTATTCAGATTAACAGGGGAATTTTCCAAGGAGATTTGCTATCCCCTTTGCTGCTTTGCATTACTTTTATCCCACTATCTAGACAGTTGTCGCACACTGACGTTGGTTATAACCTCCATGGTGATGAAAGACCAGTATCACATTTGGTTTAAGCCGCGTCCACACGATGCGTCTTTTCGTTCAATTTTGCGCATGCGTCCAACGCATGCGTCTAGCGCAAGCAGCGCATGCGTTTGGGGCATGCGTCCTTTCGTCAAAACGATGGACGCATGCAATAGCGCAAGCTTCCCAGAGCTGACGGGAATCTCGTTCGTCTTTCTCGTGCGCTTCCTCCAAAGAATGTGTATTTCATAGCGAAGTCATCCGGAATATCGGGCCGTAAGAATTCTTTGGTAGTCTTCTGAATTATTTTGTGTTGTCCGTCTGCGTTTTATTGCGAATTTGTTGCAGATTATTCATTTATTATATACTTACGGTAATATCAATTTTTAACATATACATTTATTAAGATAAATTGTGGGAACTAGTGAAAATAAACATGTGATGATTTCAATTTATTTTCGATGTGTTGTAGTGACAAGATAATATTTAGTTCTCCCTTATTATTTTATTCTTATTTTATTTTTACGGTAATGCAAATTTTCGAAATTTATGTAATAAATTATATATCTGAAACAAATAAATGCAATAGCTGTTATTTAAGGTTATGTATTTTCAGAATGTCGCTTGAAAACAAAGAACTCACTCCTCAGTTCATTCAAGATTATAGGGAAAAGGAAGTTTTTCTCTTCTTTCGACTGATTATAAAATAAGCTGCCGAAATTGTCGTGCAAATAGCTGCTGGATCCATTGTATAGAATAGAACAAGCACCGCTTAGAGTTGCACCGTGTGGACAGGGTAGCGCACGTGCGCTGTGTGGAGGGGTTCGTCTTTCAACTTTGCGCATGCCATTTTATTCCCGTGACGCACAGAAAAGACGCATCGTGTGGAAGCGCCTTTACATGGATGATCTTAGTGTTTGCAGGAAATGAAGCGATTCTCTCCCAAATGCTGTCAGTCATCAATGATTTTAGTAATGGCATTTGCATGAAGTTTGGACTAGACAAATGTGCAAAAATAAACTTAAAGAGAAGCGCAGTGACATCGTCAGAGAATATTGAAGTTGATATGCACACTGTGATTCACGATCTTGACCCAGGTAAAACTTACAAATATCTGGGCATTGAAGAATGTGAGACCATTTCGAACGACACAATGAAAGAGAGAATTCGCAGGGAGTATTATAGAAGAGTGAGACTCGTCCTGCAGTCCGCTCTGAACTCCAGCAATAAAATATCAGCAATAGGTAGTTTGGCGGTACCTGTAGCGGAATACAGTTTCGGAATAGTGGACTCGACTGAGCAGGCAAATGGCATCATGGATCAAAAAAACAGAAAACTGCTTACAATGCATCATGTCGCTCACCCTCGAGCTGACGTACATAGACTTTGTGTCACGTAAGGAAGGAGGAAAAAGGCCTCAGAAAAATTGATGCGTCCTGGCACAATGCAATAGTCGGAATGGGAAAGTCATCCAGATGACCCTCTAATGAGACAGGTCATGAAATCTGACCGAAGAATGGAAAACAGAGGCATTGTAAGTGTAGCAAGAAGCATTGTGAACAAGATAATGCAAGACACGCAGAATGACAGAGACACTGAACTTTTGATGCTACTGAACATGAAATGTGAGACACAAAAAATGTTAAAGAAGTAGTAGAGAGACAAACCACTGCACGGAAGATATTTGAAACGGATGGACAGGGTACAAATTAATAAAGATCAATAATTTATGTGGCTAAAAAGGGGAAGAATGAAGCCAGAATCGGAAGCACTTGTAATAGCTGCCGAAGATCAGGCGTTGAGAACACGACATTATGATAAAGCGGTTCTCAAAATTTCCCATGATGATAAATGCCGCATTTGTCATGAACACGTAGAAACCATTGATCATCTTATCTTAGCTTGTCGAATTCTAGCAAAGACCGAATACTTGAAAAGTCTCGACAGGGTGTGTAGCTACCTCCACTGGCAGATCTGTACCGCCCTCGAAGTTCCAAACGCATGGTCCAAGTGATGCGAACCCTCACCGGCGACTTCTGTTGGATTGTGCACAATATTGTTTAAAATTTATTTATTTGGTCAAAAACAGTAAAAAAACTGTATATGACGTGTGGGGAAAGAG